>JXCR01069507.1:281834-309284 GCA_002079205.1 Phalaenopsis hybrid cultivar
GTAAATTTAACCAACATCTAAATATTATTAAAATAAGGCATGAATATGATACAGAAAAAAGGTGCAAGTTTTAAATTCACCACAATTGACAGAAAAACAAAGATCTGATGTTCCAAGTCATCATCCCAATGAAGGGGAAAAATAGTCATTTTTCTTTATTTTATGATCTTGTAAGATATGAAGAGGTTGTAAATGCATTCTAACCGCTTGGACTATGAATGAGTCATAGTACTGTTTAGATGCAAAGCACCAAGATTTGATGTCATTAGCAAGACAGCCTTGCAAGAGAATATTAAAATTTCAGCATCTCCTCCCCAAAAAGGTGGCGCCTCCCTTCTCTCTTAAAGAGACGCTCCTATACAAGAGTGATATAAGAATTTCAATCAAGCACATTTTTATCTCGCGCCTTTCCTAAATTTGTGTCTTTTGAAGAAGAAAAGAAAGTTTTAAATTCAAACAAGAAAAGACCACGACTAAAAATTAATAAGGATCGCAAAAATGAAGCCTTAAATGAAGCATTTCGAATTTCGAATTCAGGGCAGAAATTAATTTTTTTTATTTGCTTTATTCAAGTAGTTACCAATGAGTGGTTATAAAGTTGTGGTAACCATGTATTGGGGTTAGCTTGGACTTCAAAATTTTCTTAAAAGGCAGGACTAGGTGGCTGTCTCTTGGATGAGAACTTTGGCGAGCTTCCCAAGAATGAAAATTTATATTTTATAGTTAGTCATGCATGAAATATGCAATTTCAATTTCCTGATTTGCCTGTCATTTATCATAGTTAATAATGTTGTTATCTGCCCTCTCCAACAATCCATTACCTAAATGTCTAAAGCTTGGCCACCATCAATTACTACATGATGACCAAGACCCACTCATAGTAAACCGTTATGCTCCCACATGTTCTTTCATTCATAATTCACGCCTTATAATTCATGGTGTTATCCCTTCTGTTCATTAATCTATTTCTTACATGTTTAGACATGGCCTGTCATTACTCTACCATGGCTAAGCCCCACTCTAGCATGTCCTCATCTGCCCAAACTTTGGGTGGATGACTCTTTATGAAAAATTATTGTATTCTGTAGTCATAGCTAGCAAATTATTAATGGCTGCACGCCCCTCTATCACCACCTTCCATCTCATATCAGGATATCATTTACAAAATTATTATTTGAAGAGGTTGATGAACTAAATAGTTCATATGCTAACATGACAGAACATAGGATCTGTCAAGGAGCCAACCAAACCCCAAACTGCAGTTTCTCAATAAAAATGGTAGGGCATGTCAATGGGCCAACAAACCTCAAAATGCCAGTTTCTCAATAAAAAATAGTGAATGGATAGTATTTCTGTAAAGATCATATAACTAATAGCAGAAAATTTTATTCAGCATCCAGGCAGCATTGTACTACGTGCTTTGCCTACTATGGCCCTCACTCCGTCAGTGCATATTATAGGACATTTAGATAGGTTGTAGCTAAAGGCTGTAAGCAGAAATATTCTGGTTTGAAGTACCAGTTACACCTAACGATAAATGCTAACATCAACCTTTAAACTTTCAAATCCAGGCTTGAGGTAAAAATGGCAATATTTTAAAAACTGAAATTTCAACTTGGGATGCTTGGCATCCAACGCAACTGTAATTAAGGAAGCCAAAGGTTGAGGTTATCAACAGCAGTAATTAAGGAAGCCAAAGGTTGAGGTTATCAACAGGATAGACAGATAAGAGAACAGAAATGATGAAAATTTTAAATTAATAAAAATCATCAATTTTGGAAATAAATGAACCCATTACATGTACTAAATTTAGAAATAAAAACTGTGAAATTAGGACACTACAATAGCTTAAGTCCATCGAATTGTGCAAACAAACATCCCCATAAGCAGAAAACACCATCCCCAAGATCCGCCTATTAACCTTGGATATCCATATAACTAATAGCAGAAAATTTCATTCAGCATCCAGGCAGCATTTTACTAAGTGCTTTGCATACTATGGCCCTCACTCCGTCAGTCCATATTATAGGACATTTAGATAAGCTGCAACTAAAGGCTTTAAGGAGAAATATTCTGGTTTGAAGTACCAGTTAACACCTAACGATAAATGCTAACATCAACCTTTAAACTTTCAAATCGAGGCTTGAGGTAAAAATGGCAATATTTTAAAAACTGAAATTTCAACTTAGGATGCTAGGCATCCAACACAACAGTAATTCAGGAAGCCCAAGGTTGAGGTTATCAACAGGATAGACAGATAAGAGAATAGCAATGATGAAAATTTTAAATTAATAAAAATCATCAATTTTGGAAATAAATGAACCCATTACATGTGCCAAATTTAGAAATAAAAACTGTGAAATTAGGACACTACAATAGCTTAAGTCCCTTGAATTGTGCAAACAAACATCACCATAAGCAGAAAACACCATCCCCAAGATCCACCTATTAAACTTTGATATTCATATAAGAGATGAACTTTGGTGTAAAGCTGAGGTTACATATCCTTTTAGGGCCTATTTGACAATAAAAATCCATTGAGATTTCAAATATATTCTGATTTGAACGCATTGCATTTTCTTTTCAAGTTGTTCGGTTTGTTGTAAAATAATTCAAGGAATGCTTTATTTGTGCTTCATTGGTAGTAAATAAACTCGCAAAATCATGATGACAAGAACAAGGACATGCAGGATTGTAATGACATGGACAGTGTGAACAAAAGGCATTGTGTGGATTGATGTGAAAACAAAGACTAGAACAGTGATGGGCAGGATCCTAGTGATAGAGACAATGTAGACGATAGGCGCTGGGGACCACAATGACGTTTATAGAAAATCAGAATTTCAGTGAACACTAGGTGCTGAATAAAATCTTCTACTATTAGTTATATTTTATTATTCAGCATAAATGTCATTGTGATCCAACCAAGCATCCTGACCAATTTCAGCATCCAGCCAAGCATCCTGGACCTATTTCAGCATCCACACTGAAATAGGAAAGTCAGAAATTCAGTGAACATTAGCCATTTCTCATAGGAAAAATCATCATAGGTATGTTTACAGTACTAAATAAATAAAACAGAAAGTGTTTAATCTGTTAATATGCTCATTTTAACGAGAAAGATTTGAATTTCCTCTTCATCATACTAAATGACAATGATTGGCACTAATTTTCAATGGTAAGAGCCGACATGTCTATGAATGCGGGTCACTTGTTAGTTTGTTAGCTCTAAAAAGTCTTCCGATATTTGGATCTTTAATATCCTCTTTCTGTAAAATTCAAACGCACCGATGAGTTTTACTCAAATGGTATCATTGGTTCCAACAAAGAAAAAAAATTTCAAAAGGAGAAAACAATTAATTCAGGTGTATTTCTAATGTTAACATATGCCTTTAATTTGATTTTCAACCTTCTTTAACCTCCATTCACAAACATCCCATTATCATGCAGATTCTCATAAAATTTCAGTTCGCAAGATGTACTAAACGCATGAGCTCTTATGCCAAGCAATTAAATGGGAATATTGTGATTCCTAAAAAATTGGTGCCCGGTTTTCAATCTTCAAGTAAGTTTTAAAACCAGTGAAGACACCTCTCTCAAATATGTCAGAACCAAGAGAGATGCAAACAAAAAAAATTAAATTAAAAAAATAAGAATAAAATAAAATAAAATAAAGTGACAAACTTAATTCTAAAAGTAAATAATTTTGACCAAGAATTTGCAGTATTTAAGTATGCAAACATCTGAAAAATATCNGCATATTATAGGACATTTAGATAAGTTGCAACTAAAGGCTGTAAGGAGAAATATTCTGGTTTGAAGTACCAGTTAACACCTAACGATAAATGCTAACATCAACCTTTAAACTTTCAAATCGAGGCTTGAGGTAAAAATGGCAATATTTTAAAAACTGAAATTTCAACTTAGGATGCTAGGCATCCAACGCAACAGTAATTCAGGCAGCCCAAGGTTGAGGTTATCACAGGATAGACAGATAAGAGAACAGCAATGATGAAATTTTTAAATTAATAAAAATCATCAATTTTGGAAATAAATGAACCCATTACATGTGCCAAATTTAGAAATAAAAACTGTGAAATTAGGACACTACAATAGCTTAAGTCCCTTGAATTGTGCAAACAAACATCACCATAAGCAGAAAACACCATCCCCAAGATCCACCTATTAAACTTGGATATTCATATAAGAGATGAACTTTGGTGTAAAGCTGAGGTTACATAACCTTTTAGGGCCTATTTGACATTAAAAATCCATTGAGATTTCAAATATATTCTGATTTGAACGCATTGCATTTTCTTTTCAAGTTGTTCGGTTTGTTGTAAAATAATTCAAGGAATGCTTTATTTGTGCTTCATTGGTAGTAAATAAACTCGCAAAATCATGATGACAAGAACAAGGACATGCAGGATTGTAATGACATGGACAGTGTGAACAAAAGGCATTGTGTGGATCGTTGTGAAAACAAAGACTAGAACAGTGATGGGCAGGATCCTAGTGATAGAGACAACGTAGACGATAGGCGCTGGGGGACCACAATGACGTTTATAGAAAATCAGAATTTCAGTGAACACTAGGTGCTGAATAAAATCTTCTACTATTAGTTATATTTTATTATTCAGCATAAATGTCATTGTGATCCAACCAAGCATCCTGACCAATTTCAGCACCCAGCCAAGCATCCTGGACCTATTTCAGCATCCACACTGAAATAGGAAAATCAGAAATTCAGTGAACATTAGTCATTTCTCATAGGAAAAATCATCATAGGTATGTTCACAGTACTAAATATAAGTTGTTAATATGCTCATTTTAACGAGAAAGATTTGAATTTCCTCTTCATCATACTAAATGACAATGATTGCAACTAATTTTCAATGGTAATAAAAGAGCCGACATGTCTATGAATGTGGGTCACTTGTTAGTTTGTTAGCTCTAAAAAGTCTTCCGATATTTGGATCTTTAATATCCTCTTTCTGTAAATTGTTTGATTCAAACGCACCGATGAGTTTTACTCAAATGGTATCATTGGTTCCAACAAAGAAAAAAAATTTCAAAAGGAGAAAACAATTAATTCAGGTGTATTTCTAATGTTAACATATGCCTTTAATTTGATTTTCAACCTTCTTTAACATCCATTCACAAACATCCCCTTATCATGCAGATTCTCATCAAATTTCAGTTCGCAAGATGTACTAAACGCATGAGCTCTCATGCCAAGCAATTAAATGGGAATATTGTGATTCCTAAAAAATTGGTGCCCGGTTTTCAATCTTCAAGTCAGTTTTAAAACCAGTGAAGGCATCTCTCTCAAATATGTCAGAACCAAGAGAGATGCAAACAAAAAAAAATTAAAATAAAAAAAATAAGAATAAAATAAAATAAAATAAAGTGACAAGCTTAATTCTAAAAGTAAATAATTTTGACCAAGAATTTGCAGTATTTAAGTATGCAAACATCTGAAAAATATCAAAGCACATTTTTCCACCAATTAAAATAGAAAATTTAAGCATCAGACCTGATATTCAGCTTCCACTGGAATGCAATCTAAAGAATAAGGCTGCTGAAGTCTGGCAATAATGCGATCCTGACAAAACAGAAATATTATTTCTTAACATGATACTTTCTAATATGCAGCTAGCTGCATTCCAACAATCAAATAAGTTTACCCCATAATCTACTACATTACTTGGAGAAGTACCACAAAGGTTGTATGCATATATCATTAAGCCATGTAAGCTCATAAATTTTTTTTAGCCTTTATTAAGTAACAAAAGCAGAGAAAAGCAAAAGAATAACAGTACTTCGATAAAGTTTTACTTATTTTCATACGAGCCTTCACTGAATGTCAATATGGCAATTATTGCTACAGATCCAAAAACAAAACTAGAATTAGGGGTTGCTATCACAGGTTAGGATATGGTCTCACGTTTCCCAAAAAAAAATTAGGTAATGAATGGCATTACATGAACATCGCCCTTATCATTAAGGGGCATAAAAAAACGATTACAAAACACATGCCATCTACAGTTGAAAATTCGACAAGGTTATCTGATACATACCCTAAATACAGCTTACTAAGATTGCCAAAATAATGCAGAAGTCCCAAAGTTTCTATTATTTTCTTTTATTTGTTGCCATTATTTCCAAGGTAAAATCCCAAAGATATAATTCTTTAAGTTTAATTTCTTTTTTAGGTTGATCAAATTAAAAAATTAGAGAGGATACAACTCATGCTAGGCATCGTATTTTTGTTTTGTCTCAAATTTCACCTACTTTTTCCTTCAACAATCAATTGACCAAAAAAAAATAGGGACTCCATATTATATCTGTTGTGATCACACTTGGCATTTTAAAACCTTGATTTGACACCAACATACCAATCATCAATCCAGCACCCTCAAGCAAGTTTCAAGATTACCATCTAAGAGTGCATGATCAACTTTTAACTCTATTTTCACTTTTTTGTCATTCTATTTAACAAAACAAAACAAAACAAATACATTTAAATATGATGCAGCATAGGCCTTCAAGCAGGTCAAATAAGCTATAACACAAACCTCAGTGACAATAGGTCAAGTACTAAAAATCTTTGACAAGGTTCATTTTCAAGTTTTTTTAGGCATATTTTTCATTATAATTGAATTTCCCATAGCTTTTTAATTGAATTCTTACGGTATGTTTATTTTCTTTTAGATAACAATAGGTTAAATCTAAATGTTTGTTTGAGTTGGAAAGGAATATATTTGCATTTTAAAATGGGGTATTATCCTTATAAACCTATTTTAATTAATAGGGATCCATGATGTAAATTACTATTATTGATCAATGAATGTAAGTAAAATTATTTGAGGCCAATTAAACTCCCTCTGTATGCAATTTGTATATGTACATGCAGCCCTTCCTCAAATTTTGATATAACATAAACCTAATCCTACCGGATCCCTAAACTCTATCTTACTGAATCCAAGCCTAGCTTGAATCCCATACACTTCAACCTTTGCAAATTCAACCCTATCTTCTAGCCTTTTTTATTAGCCTGTGTTGCCAATGCAAAACCTCAAATCCATGACATCTACACTTGAAACTAAAACTCTTAACCACTAGGTTAAGATGAGCTAAACCTTATTTCTTACTCATATAGTACCTCCCATCTTGCACGAGTCATGCGCAAGCCACTCATGCAGATCTACTATTTCGCATTGCATTGCATGCATAGCTTACACGCATCATGCGTGTCCAATCCACACAACTCCAATTGTCACTCNAAGAAAGATTTGAAACTCTAAAATCATCTATTAATTCTTTTATAAGAAAGATTTCTAATATGGTTACTACTTCCACAAATTTCATCATTCCACTTCTGTTTGTCTACTTAGATGTTAAAAGTATCACTTTAAATGAAGCAATACTTGATAAAGATGTGGAGCACTAATTTCTGAATAGGTGGAAAGGCATGCTCCTTTTGACGATACTTGGATAGCTTAGGAGAAACTACGAAAGCTAGCTCCTAAACTCTTGAACATGTACATCAATCTTAACTCTCAAAAATCAAGTTCTTTACACCTCAAAGGCATGTCGTACAAGCCTTTAAATAAGTCAAATATTATCATAGAAGACCAATTGACCATCAGCCAATTACTAGAAAGACAAAGCAGGCATTAAGCCTATTGTCAAGTCTTTTAGGTCAGATTTTAGTTATAGGGCCCGTTTGGGGCAGCTTATAAGTGCGGCGGCGTTTTCGTTGTGTTTGTTTCACGCGTTTTACTAACTTATCCAAAAAAGACGTTTTGCATTTGTGAAAGACGCCGCCCGTGGAAGGGAGGCCGCGATCTGCGCTTTGCTCCCCTCCAATTACTCCGCTGCCCTCGTTCTTTCGCATTTCCCTTCCCCTCGTTCGTTCGTATCCTCTGCCTGCCGCTCAACACTCTTCTTCGGTAACCGCTCCTCCATCTTCTTCAGTAGTCACTTGGGAGGTGGGCGAAGGAGGGTTCTTACTTCCTCCAGGAATCGAAGCTTGTCGCTGGCCGCCTGGCTGAGAAGCTTACCCCCTCCAACTTCGGCGAATCGGGCTCCAATACCTCCACCGTTGTCATCGAAGAATCCTTTCGCACGGATCTCTCAACCCCCTCGCTTATGCTTTGCCTCCACTCGCGATCCCTTCTCTCCAGCGACGAAACTGCGATGACAACGAAGGGATCCCTCGTTACAGAGACCGCCAAAACGCCCATCTTTCTCATCCTTCCGCACCTCTCAAACTGAGGTAGGTATCGTGCCCTACCTCCTCTTCGTTGCACTTCATTCCGCTTCATTCCTCTTCATTCTTCCCGAAATATCCTAATCAGATATGTGTTTCATTCCGCATCTTCTTGTTGGGATTTGACTCTACAACCTACAATCTGGTTTTCTTTGTTTTTGATGGTTTCTAGGTTGTTAGAGTGGAATGATGGATTCTACAATGGTGACATAAAAACTCGGAAGACCACAAGCAACTGAATGCAAACCTGATCAAATGGGTTCACAGAGGAGTGAACAATTGAGAGAGCTATATGAGTCTCTTTCTACAGTTGAGTGTAATGAGCAGAGTACATGGCCTTCTGCTTCATTATCTCCTGAAGATTTGACTGAGGCAGAGTGGTACTATTTGATTTGCATGTCCTTCACCTTTAATTTGGGACAAGAGTATGTAATCTTTAACACTCTTGAACCATTTTACTTATTTTTGCCACGTCTTGATTACTAACTTCTTTTTCATTATGAGTTTAGTATGCAGTCCATATTTTAGTGATTGTTTAATAAGGTCATGATCTTAATTTGGATGTAACTGCATATTCTTCTCATAGAAGAACATTGGAAAAAAAATGTAAGCTTTCACTTGTTCAATTTTGCCCAGTTTGCGAGGAAAAGTGTGTATTAAGCAGATGGTGTTGACATCAATGATGTCATGGCTTTAATGTTGTTTGTTATTTGGTTTGAACTATAAAAATTGGAACTTCGACGGTTATGTTAGTTGTGAGAATTTGCTAGTACAATGTATGCGTTCTCGAATGCATCTTTGTTGCTCTCACATATCCATCACTTGAGAAGTTAACTCTCGATGTCAGTTGGTGTTTTGGGTATTTCATGCATAACAAGGTCCCTGAATTCAAATGAAAAGTCTTTAGCAACACCCTGAATAAACTGGCTTCCATTGCTTGGGTCTCTCAAGTATTCATATGCAAAATTGTGGTTGGGACTTTTACTTTACTTTTATCCCCTACATGAATCGACAATATCAACTGTTTAGTGGAAATATATGGCAAGCAACATGTGAATACATCAGTTTAATGGAAATATATGATGGGGTGGTCGTTGTAATTATTTAAAAGAAAGTCCATTGCATTTTTTGGTTGCAGCTCGGATGGCCCTCCATATGGTGATGAATTTTTTAGCAATCTTTAAGCAATATTCTTTATTTCACGAGACAGCAATGACACCAACACACTATGGTAGTTTGATTTGGTTCACGTGCCATCTTGTATTCTTTTTATAGTTGGTGCGAGTGTCATCTTTAAGCAATGTTTTTTATTTTACTTTTCCCTCCATACAGAACACATTGTTAATTTCTTACTTTGGAGCAGCTCATCAAATGGCTTTGCAGAAAGTAAAATACCAAACTTCGAGGTAGCTCATCAAACCACTTTCAACCAATACATTTTCTGTTAAGAATGGTTGTAGAGTTGGGGAGTTGTTACAAATACATTTTCTGGAAAATTTGAAGGATGTTACAGGGGCTTGCACTGAAAAAAATTTATTTTTATTAGAGGGTGGTTGATTTGCTTAATGCTTTATTCATTCGTGGATGCATTAATCTTACAGTAATAGATAATCCAAAATTGTTGTACTGCTACGTTGGTTTTTTGTATTAGTAGATTCTGAATTGGGTGCACCATGGCCATGCTTACGTTTAGATGGTTGTTGGAAATCAAAGTTGATTTTGCATTGGGATGGCTGATGGCCATGCATATAGATCAATTAGTGTAAGGATCAATGCTGCCTATAGATCAATTAGTGAGTCAATGTTCTACTTCATTTGTCTTTAATTATTTTATCGAATGGGCACGTTAGATTCGAAAAGAGGCAAAATAGAAGTTTAATGGCTTCATTTCTTTGTTTTCTCTGGAAAGATTTGGAAATGAATGAGCTGCAGTTATGAATTTCATTTTGGTATTATCGAGTGTATGGAGTGATTATGAATTGCTGCAAAATTTAATTAGCTTTAAAAATGAATTGCAAAAAGAGTATTTCAAATGAATGAACAGCAAATCAAATATTTTGATTCTAAAACATTGCCGTTTTGTTGAAAAAACTACAAATTCTGCGTGACAGATTATTTATTTAACTAAAAAAAACTGTAAATTAGCTGTTTACAAAACACACAAATAAACAGCTAAACAACTTATCCAGAATATGAGCAGAATGGTCATTTATCCATAATCAGTTGTTTTCCAAACGCACAAACCAAACAGCCAACCAACTTATCTGGATCAGCTGCTCATCAACAGATTATAAGGATAAGCTGCTTATCAACATAAGCTGGATAAGTTGCAGCTGCCCAAACAAACCCATAGTTGAAACTCTGATAATCTTTATTAATTAAATTCTTTGCGAGATCGTATCTTTTTTTTGGATAAGAATTACATTAAATTTGAGCATTTATCGGGTTTGGATCCATGATGCATATGTTGCTATTATTATTTATTTATGGAAGAATGAATTGTTATTGCCCAATAAAGTGTTCTCTAAAATCAAAATTGTACGCAGAGTTTTCTATCCACCCATCAAAATAAAAAATAAACAAACAAAAAAAATATGCAAAAAATAGAGTTGTTGCTATTCCACAAATTCAGTCGCTGTTAAAACAATCTCATTATTTAATCTTCAATATTTCCCCTTCGATCACCATTATCATCCATTCAATCACCATGATTGTTGATCCAGCCACAAGCTAGCCTTGTTTAAAGACCAGACAATGAGCCATCATCTTGCTCAGAAAACCATTTCATTAACTCAACGCCCATGTATATTCAATTTCACCAGATAAAGAAAAACATCATCCTTCCAAAACTTCTCTAACAATAAGTCAAGTAACTTGCGTTTTATTGATCTCCATACTTTTCCAGTAAATATATATTTATAACCAACAAATTAACCTCTGCCACTTGAATAGAGAAGTTTATAACTGACTAATAAACCTATCCTACGTGATTAGAGTTATTTTTAATGCGACCTAGTGGTTTTGACCATTGATAGAAAAATTTGCCAAACATTTACCAAAAAGTGAACTTTAACATCTTTCTTCACTAAACTTACAAGATATATAATATAGCTTACGACCCACCATGTCGAATTGACAACCCTGCTTCTTTTTACGAATGCAAAAAAGAGAGAGAGAGAGAGAATTAGGCCAAGCATGATTTTAAATACCACCTGACCACAGAAGTAAGCCATAGCTCGGGTCTACTAGTGAATCATATTTGTGGCAATTAGCCATAGATAGAACTAGGCACAAAAAATCACATCAAATATACCCATAATTAATGCCAAGTCGAGTATGCGCAAACATTCTCGTCACTCTCAAGTTTTTGCACCCTCAAGATTTTCACAGAACAAAAATCTTCAAAGCTACCTCTACCAAAAAAAGTTTCATGACCTTTTTAGAAAGTGGCCCTTGCTTTTGTACTTTGTTGATCAAAAAAGCTACCGAACACAACTTTCTACCAACCATGCTGAACTCTCAACCCCTCTGCTTGCTTTGGAGAATGCAAGGACAAAGAAAATGCAACAAACCTGAGTTTAAGCACTAGACCAAATTGATCCCACTCCATGCTAAAAGCCATAGCCCGAGTTGAAAAACAAATATTATATTTGGGGTCACATAATACACACAAGTCACGTTACATGTATCAATATTTAATGTCATTTTCAGGATAAACAAAGCTAACTTTGGCCCACATTAGTAGCTGCAGACTAACAATCAACGAATAGGTGGATTATCTAAAGGCTTATACATCTATGAATTTAGTCAACTTGATAACTTGGGCATAAATCCTTATTTAGAATTAATTTTAAAATATTTGCAAGATCAAATAAACACCAACAAACTGCACAATTAAATCACTTTAAACGTCACCACATATATCTATAATTTATCGACTAAACGTTTAAGTTTTGCAAAAATAACTGTTGCTTTGGACAAAAGAGAGGATGAGCTAGAAGATAAAACATGAAAAGCATTTTAGGAAAATTAGATAAGCAAGATAAAGTTAAAAATAGAACAATATCTTTGTTTCTTATTACTTTAGGACTCATTACCACGTCCCAAGCTTCTGATCCGAAAAGTGGAGGGCAGCCTTAAGTAGTCGACAACCATCAAAAAATTTGTCAAAAAATAATAACATGAATCGTTTAAATCCTTGTTGTAAATGCTAAATGCTAGGACGTCTCCTGAAAAACAATGTATTGAATGATTTAAATACAATGAAAAGTATGTAATGGATGCAACACTATTGTCCAGGTGTAGTATCAAATATAAAAGGGTTCCCACATTACTGACGGATGCGGTTAAAAAAGTTAGTCCATGAAACTAATATTAGGATATGATCTTAAAATATAGGTACTCTCACAGGCAAATTAATGGAATTAGTTGATATTATGGTTCATAGGAAAATGACTATCTTATGTATTTAAGAAACTAAATGGATTAGAGAAAAGGCTAAGGAAAACAATAACATAGGTATTATACTTTGGTATTCAGGAAGAAGTCGCACTCGAAATGGTGTAGTAATTATAGATAAGAGTTTGAAAGATAATGTTTTAAAAATAAATAAAATTAAAGATAAAATTAGTCCTAAAGACTGTTGTTTGAAACAAAGACTTTTAATGTTATAAGTACTTATGTTTCTCAAGCAGATTTAGATATAAATATAAGTTCACAAAAAAAATTCTAGAATAACCTAAAAGAATTAATACAAATGATACCTCTTGATGAAATAATTTTTATTGGAGGAGATTTAAATGAACATGTTAGTAGAGTGGTAAGAGATTTTAAAAAGTCATGGTGGCTACAATTTTGAAGTGATTAATAAAGAAGGTGGAATCATATTAGATTTTTCTTTAGCATATGATTTTGTTATTGTTAATATTTATTTAAGAAAATCAATCAACATACTATTATTTATAAGAATGAATCTAATAAAACATAAATTGAATATCTTCTTACGAGAAAAAGAACTCGTCAAAAGTGTAAAATCTGTAAAGTCGTTCCAAGTGAAAATTTAAGTACTTAACATCGAATATCAGTTCTGAATTTTAAAATAAAGAGTTGTATGATAAATAATATCAAGAAACATTATTATAAAATTAGATGGGGTGCTTAAAAGACGAATAAAATTATTTTTATGGATAAACTTCAAAATTTTAAGATTTGGGATATTCATGAAGAAGTGAATTTTATGTGGAATAAAGTAGACTATTAAACAAGAGATAAAAAGATATACTTGGAGAATCAAAAGAAAAATTTTTTATAAATAAAAATAATTGTTGTAATAATAATGTGCAAAGAAAAAAAAAATGTGTTATAAAAATTGGTTTAAATGTAAAAGCTTAGAGAACTGAAAAAAATATAAGGTGACTAGTAGGCAGTTTAAGACAATAACTAGTGACACCAAAAATTTTGTTTTTAGTTATCTTTATAATAGATTAAATACTAAAGATAGTGAAAAATATATGTATAAACTAGTCAACAAAGAGAAAAAAAAAAGAAAAGATTTAATTCAAGTAAAGTGAATGAAAGATGAAAATCAAAAAATATTTTTCTTAAATGAAGATATTCAAAATAGGTGAGTAAGCTATTTTAATAAACATTTCAATGAAATTTCTGAAAATAAGATCGACCTTAGAGATCTTAATCTTGTTAATAAAAATAAAAAGTTTTATTTTTACTATCGCATTAGTAAAAAAGAAGTTGAAGGGGCTTTAAGGAAAACCGGCAAGACCTAATGATATCCCAATTGTAGTATAAAAATATTTAGGATATTTGGGAGTGTTTTTGGCTTACTAAACTTTTCAATATTATTTTAAAAACTAAAAAGATGCACGAAGAGTGGAGGAAAAGTATTTTAATCCCCATTTTTACGAATAAGGGGTATGCACAAGAGTGTGCAAATTATAAAGGAATTAAGCTAATGTGTCATACTTTAAAAATTTTGAGAGAGGGTAATTGAGCATAGGTTAAGGCGCGATACAAAGCTTTCTTATAATCTGTTTGGATTTATGCTCGACAGGTCTACTATGGAAGCTATGAATTTATTGAGTGGTTTGATGCAGAAGTATAGAGAGAATAAGAAGGATTTACATATGACTTAGAAAAAGCTTACGTTAAATTTCCAAGAGATATCTTTTGAAGAGTTCTAGAGAAAAAAGGAGTTGATATGACATATATTCAAGCCATTAAAGATATGTATAACAGATCAGTTGTTACTTGTGTTCGAACAGAAGGAGGATTGACCAAATATTTCTCTTATTCCAATTAGATTACATCAGGGATTGACTTTAAGCTCGTTTATTTTTTGATTTAGTTATGGATGCTCTTATTGAACATTTATAGAAGGATGTTCCTTGGTGTATGCGTTTGTTGATTATATCCTTCTTGTGGAAAGACTAGAGAAAGGGTTCAGAAAAATTTTGAATTATGGAGGTCAATATTGGTGTCTAAAGGCTTACGTTTTAGTAGATTTAAAACTGAATACATAGAATGTAATCCTAGTAATAGTAGCTCTATTAGTAGAGTTGTAACTATGGGTGATCACATCATTAAAAGGTGAGAACGTTTTAGATATCTCGGGTCTATTTTTTAAAGTGATGGTGATATAGATGAGGATGTTATTAGTGGAATTTAAGTTGGTTGGTTGAAGTAGAGGAATGCATCAAGCCTATTGTGTGATAGAAAATATTGCTTAGATTAAAAGAAAATTTCTATAAGATGGTGAAACCTACAATGCTCTATGGCACATAATGTTGGCCCTTAAAAGAGAAGCATAAAACAAAGTTAAGTTTTGCTGAAATGAGAATGCTTAGGTGGATGAGTGGCTTGACACTTCGAGACAAAATGCAAAATGAATATATCCATGATAGGGTTGGTGTAGCTCAAATGACGGACAAGATTAGAGAGAGTCGTCTTAGATGGTTTGGTCATATTAAACGTTGGCTATCTAATGATCTCGTTAGGAGAGTAGATATTTTAGATTTGACTTATGTTAAGAAAAGCAGATGTAGATCTAAAAAGACTTAGGCATATTGTATAAAGAATGATCTTAATCTATTAGATATAAATGAAATTATGACACTCAATAAAACGCAATGGAGAAAAGGGGGTCATGTAGCCCACCACACTTAGTTGGATAAAGGATTGTTGTTGTTGTTGTTGCAGGCAAATAATATAAAGATCAAATCTGCCTTAAGTATGGTAATTAGAAGCCAATAAGGATATTTCATGCTCAAACCAAGTGTGCTAAAAAGAGACTCAAACTAGTTATTAATGACGTATAATGAATCTAAAGTTTGAAGCTGCCAAGATAGAGCACATAAGAAAAATATAAAAAACATATCCTAAGTATTTTAAATATGTTCAAAAGACCACCTTACTAAATAAAAGTGTCTAATAGCAATCTTGTTAAGTAGTTATTTTGGCATGAAATGACGTAGCATATTACATGTAAATTTTTCCCATGCCTTAAAAAATGAATCATTACAATAGAGATAAACAACATGCAATTAAGTGACCATTCAAGTGAGCTCAAATAATCCTTAAGAACTAGTTATAAACAAAAACTTAGCTTAGCCACTTGAATCATTAAAGAACACATTTTTCACCAAATGATTCTTAAATGTTTAAGAAAGATTATCACAATTTGGATTGGACCTAGCCCTAATTGCTAAGAAATATATTTAGGACGGTCCATCTTTAGTGGCATCAAAAGCAATAAGGTTTTAGACTACCAAATGACTCATCCAACCAGACATTGTCTTACTTATTGTAAAATCCAAACTCCCATGCCTCCTACAATATATGATGGATTACAAAGAATATCTAGAAAGCAAGTTGAATAATTGCTAGATAAGAGTTTCAATAAGGGGAAGTATAACTCCATCTATCATTCCTTCTTTACTAACATCTAAATAAGATGCCTATTTGTAGCATAATTTCATTGCGTCATTTAGAAAATCATAAGCATGGTTCTCCCAAACCTTTTTAGGATGATAGATCCCCGATTATTATGTTTTGGTCTCAATAGTATTTGATAAATGAACTTGTGTCGGATATTATTAAATTCATATCAATTCAAAAGACAAGTGGTTAACCATGTGGCCTTCCTTGTGCAACCATCACATTTATTAGAGTTATGGAACCCAAAGTCCACATTCGTACATGAACAAAACATTTATGGTTCATTTTGATGACAGGTTGATTGGTATTTAATATAGCAATCACACCTAATCTCATCTTCATTAAGTACTTCAAACCCTTCTAATGAGAAGAATTATATGTCAATTCGACACCATTTTAATTTTAGAATCATAGGTGATCTTCCCAAGTTCTGTTTTTTCTTTTTTTTTTTTTCTTTTTTTTTGGCATGAAAACAGCAAATTTATTTCAAGTCATTAAAGATTGGCAGAAGCAATATTGATCTCCATTGTTTGACGTTCCCTTGTGATCATTACTCTTTACAGGAGATTTATTGAGGAGTTTAGTTCTAATTCTAACTGGCCTTTGTCAATGATAACATAAAAAAATCTAGACAAAACACCTTTACCCCTGAAGCTCTAGGACAAACCACTTTTAGTACATTCATCAACAAACCAATAATCAATTTAAGATAGTCAACAGTATTGCAAACCTCCATTGAGATATTTCTAGAGACCATGTAGACAATTGAAAATTAATCTTCTCCATAGTAATATCATATTGCAATAATTTTAATAATAGTTACACAAAAAAGTACACATTTGAAGTTGGCCATGGAACATCCTTCATAACATATTGATCTCATGCCATTCTCAAGAAATGCTCATTTTTCAAATTTAGTATGTATTTTACTTACATGTATATGATATTCATGGAAACATCAAACAAAAAAAAATTAATACAAGAGAAGACATTCATAAGGTTCTTAAAGAAGCTCATTGTTGATTCATATAGCTCAGGATGATCGTGTTTTGATTTCTATGCAACTAAATGTTTTCCACCAAAGTCCATTTTAGACCTCAACTTCTAATAAAGAAATTATGACTAAATGTGGATGCATTGGAATCATCACCTCGCTTAAATACTAGCATAGATATTGATGTTAAGGGGTTTTACTAGCCAATTGCACCTTCAAATTAAAGTTTATTTACTGTGTTTCATCTAGTAGTAAAAGTTAAAAATCTCCTCTAATTAAAATTAGAAATGGAGTCATTTTCCATTTTTGGTATGTCTGCTGGCTAAGTGAAAAAACATAAATGAAAAGCAATAAAAACTTCACTTCAATGATCTTGGTTATTCCTTCAATGACTAATTCAATACAAATTTCACCATAACAAACAGAATATCCTAGGGCTTCATGCACAAATGATACATGACGAAATATTTCTCCAACTGCAGTTTAGTTTCGTTTGTGCAACACAAAATATGATGATGTTGGAGAAAACCTAAATCATGAAATTATCATTGGTAGAAAAAGACATCATCAATCCTATCTTATCAATGTAGGAATTGCTGTAGTTCTCATGCCATGCAAGTTACATTGCATTGATCCTAATATTTTGGAGAAATAACACTACTTATCTCTGAAAAAAAAGAGAATCCTTATTCAACGAATTTTCATTCAGAAAACCCAATACTCAAAATAATCATCACAAACATCAACAACTATAAAGCCTTTTTCTAGAAGTATAATGCAAGAAAAGAAGAAAAATAAAAATCTTTACTTGATTACAGTATAGGATCCACCAAGATTATATATTTTTCTTGTCTAGATTCCTTCTTTTATGATAGAATCCAAATTTTTTTTTTCTTGTAGTTCAACATAATTTCCTATTTTGGGTCTGCTAAGTAAATCATCAAGAATGGGAAAGAACATTCATGCAAGTGATCTTTCTTAAATGAATTAATATTTATGAAAGTAAAATGTGGATCTTGATCCGCACTTACTCCCAAATTTCTATTTTTTCCCAACTAGACAAGTCAAAAAATTCAAGTTCTATCATAGCTATTACTTTCGCATGGAGTAGACCATGCCAAAACTAAAATCCATGATAGAAACGGAATGCTGATGTAAAAGAAATATCATGGGTTGGCAAAATAAAGCATGTTATCTTTCAGCATATGAAGGTAATAAAGTGAATATTCATAAAAACAATTATTTTCTGACAGAAATCTACCTTATTTTGGATAACACCTTTCAGTATTGCTGTAATTCTAGCCAATGACTCACACTTCTTCTCCATTTCGCTCACATGAGTAAGATGTGCCACATTCTTATCATCCTGGTCAGTTCCAAGCAAATATTTCAAGAAGAAAAAAAAATTGCTAGTAATATAATCAAGCTGTTATAGAATTACCATAATAAGAAAAACAGAAGTCAAATAAAAAATATTATATCACCTTCCTTCCTTGAAGTTCTACTTGCAGATTTGCAATATTTCTCTGAACAACAGTAAGCTCTCTTAAAACCCTAATCAAGTCATCACTTTTGTCACTAGAGGAGCTTGAAGAAGACTTTAGCTCTTCCTGTCAAACGTATGATGAATATGCTTAAACTGCTAATAACGTTTCAACAATAGAGGAACTTTTAAAAAGGCATGTGCCGGCTGAAAAATACAGATAAGCAGATGTAATAGTTTAATATGATAAGCATATCACATATGTGCATGCGTGCACTAGAGATCAACTGGAGAAATGAAGTATGTTCTGATTTGCACTCATCAACAGTTATTCAGATACAATCATCTAAAAAGCATAATATTTTAAATCTAGAAGCAGAAAATTAAAAAGCATTCTCATAATTTTCTTTACTCAATTTAATTAAAAAACAGTTTGATAAGTAACACAATCAGAAATATGCATAACTGATTAGTAATCAGAAGTCAAATTAAATAATAATCAACAGGGAGCAAAATAGCTCCAACGGTTTGCGGACTATTCTAGCTTCAATATTTCCAGCAAGTTCCACCGCAAGTTTCCCATTAAATATTTAGGAGAATTAGGTTCAAATCACGATTGCACATTTGAAAATATCTTCTTTTTTTATCACGAATAAAATACAGTATAAGGTACAAAAAGCTGCCTTGCTATGTAGTTCCATCATCCAAAATTTCAATTGATATGAAATGAATTATATAGAAGAAGAGGAGGAGGAATGATAGGAAACCGTCAAGAAATAGATCCATGAGAAAGAAAACTCAAACCTCAACAGGAGGGATAGAGAACCCTAGATCAGTTGCGATGGAGAGGGCTTCCGCCATTCCTCCAAGCCTCTTCGAGATCTTCTTCCCGGCCCAGGCCGGGTCCCCAGAGATCGACATTTCCAACGAGCCAACGAAACCAAATTGAGTCTTAAGGGGAGAGGAGGTGAGGCGACTCGGTAACAGAGAAAGAATTGATGGAATACGGCCAGCACCGGAGCTTCAGGTAATACAAAGAAGATAAACCTTAGCTAGCGTCGAGAGCACCTCAGCCATTGCCGACCGAGAGAGCAGAATGGCCACTGATCGCCGATCTGTGCTCCTTTGGCCTAGGAGAGTCAATCCAGTAAAAGAGAGCAGATCAAGCACTGCCTTGGCCTTCAAACGGCCGGCTTTGAGCGGCTGGATTGGCTGCAAGTTGGATTATTTCAAGTAGGACTGGAAATGAAGATTTATCAATTTCTGTGGTGGCTAATTCCTGAAGTAAATCTTGAAGTAATTCTTGAAAAAAATTTTGGCAGCTTTAATAGGATTTAGCAAGATTTAGTGCAAAAACACGATTGAAACAAAAGCCATGATTTAATAATGATAAGGCATAAGAAAATAAAATATCCAACAAATATTATATATATATAATCCACAACAATCTTCCAAAAAATAAAAAAGGAAAAAATTGAAGTGCCTACAAAACTTCAACAAAGCCAAGTTCAAAAAGATTGGTGCCTACTGACACAATTATATGATGAGAAAATACAGGTTATAGTGTCGCAATTACATAAATAGATGCATAAAACTAATTATTAAAATGTAGCAAATCCACAACAATGAGGACAATCGTGATGGTAGTAAACAAAATAGTTGACTACCACAACTCCATACAATAAAGGATACGATCATCCTTATGGAGCAAATCGATGTCTTCGTCTCATTTCATGTGAAAAATAAAAAATAAAATTGAGCATTAGTAAATAGTTTACTTATAGGAAAAATAAATACAATTTACTTAATATTGAGTCCAACATGTGCTTTGCAAAAAGTTGTTAGCAATTGCATCTTACAACTTCCACTTTAAGTTTTTCACCAACTATTGCATGAAAAATAGGATTTTCATCATTGTTTTTCACCTCACAGTATTGAGTGTCATGTTTCATCTCAGTTTGTGACATTAAAATAAAAATTATGCCCATGGTGGCCACCAATAAAATTGTTTAATATTGCTCATGCAATCACATTATGAGTTTAAATTGATATAGGAAATTGATTGATGTGTGTTAACTTGAAATTTTTCTTTCCAAATTCCAAACTAAAACATAACTCTAAACTACAACGTAATAAATAAAAGATAAATGAAAGGACTCTACAGATAATACATGAAAGAACTCTACGAAGCAAGAAAAACAACTATAACATAACTTCAAACTAAATGAATAACATAAGAAATAAAAGATAATACTTCAAAAAACATTGTAAGGAATTAATTTAAACTGCTACAACCAGGCTGGACATGCATAATAATGTTGGTGACAACTGAGCATATACTTAATCCACGAACATAAAATTCTCTATTACAAGTGATTAATATTACTTTATTTTTTGAGTTTTCTATTAGTTCCTCTTGCACAACAATAATACTCAAGTCCGATTGAGAGTTGAGTCGTAGTGGACTCGTCAATTCAACAGCTACAAACGAGCATACACAAGTCTAGCCATGACGATACACAAGTCTAGCCATGACGAGAAGTTAAGAAATCACATCCCTCATGATACACTAAAAACAAAACAATCCACTCTCACATCTAAACATCCACAATCAATAACAATTGTCGACACTAAAAAGTTGGTTAGAAGATTGAAGTTGTCGGTCGCTAGAATAAGTATCCCAACGCCCGATTTAATTTAATTTATATACATATAATTTAGGAAAAGTAGTATTTTAAATTTTGAAAATACAAGACCGAATCGATCTCATATCTTTAGTAGTTTAAATAAATGAGCCTATCACTGCAAGCAATGCATCCATTCCGAAGAATGAATGCACTACTTACTGGTGAATGATCGATTAAATAAACTAAATATTGTATGACATTCGTTTAAGTTTGCAAAATCATTTTTATGTTGACCTACAAATTCTCCTTTTTAATACGAACAATTAAATATGGTTTATATTAAGCTGGGTTCTTGAAAGTTTTCTATAAAAACAAGCCCTTATAGTTAATTACAACTTAGATAACTAAAGTCACCTAAGAAAACTCTCGATAAAAATCAAGGGATATTGTCTTCAAGAATTTCAAAGGATACGACTTTTCAAAGAAATCAGACAAAGAGGTGTGAAAAGGGAATGACTCAAATTTGGAACATTTTATTTTTGGAATCCAAAGGAATGAGAATTAGGGGATGTCACAGATCCTGAGGAGGACCTCGGGTGACTTCCCAAAACTACCCTATGGTTTGGCATCAATTTCAAGAAGAAATTATGTGTGTCATCCTGTCAATTTTATTAATTATGGCTTACATCAATGTGAAATAATCATACAAATAGCTTGAAAGATGTGAGGATTTATGTGGTGACGAATAACAACCTCAGTATTCTAAAACGAGTTAGAGCTTATATTGTATAGCAGAGTCATGCAAAGGCCTAAAGATGAGTTGAGAATTTATATCGCACTAGGCAGACAACCTCGAAATCCTATGACTTGTAGTTTAATTCTAGAAAAATATATGTTGTTGTATAGCATCTTGCTGTTGTAGATCGCCGTGTTGTTTCAGATTGCTGTTGTAGAAGGCTATCCACAAAGTTAGCTCCAAGCTCCTCATTGTAGCGAGTTTAAGTTTTCTGATGTGTCAAGTCCTGATGTCAAATCAAATGTTTCCTAAAGTTATGGTTATTTAAATATTATGGGGATGTTAAAGTTGATTAGAGCAACATTGGTTAGAATCTCACGGTTCCCTCGTTCCAGCACCATTATCTTCTTCAGATTCACTTAGTCTAAATGAATTTGCTAAACTCAACTTAATGAGTTTCATACTTTCATTTAGACCATGAAAAATTTCATTAGCAACCATAGGTTTTCTCTTGTGAGAGATTCCCGATCATCCGATATTTACATTTTAATTTAGTTGCAATTTTTGTTTTGTTTTGTTTGTGATTAAATTTTGAGTTGTCTTATATTTTGACTGTTAAAGTCAAACCTCTCACCTTAATATCCTTTTATTTAATTACTCTTCCAAATTTCATCAATTTGAGAAATTACAAATTTATATTTAATGAGACCAAAGTGAGATTGGTTGCTACCATTTATCCATTTCATGTTTAAATCATCAATACATGTTAATTAAGCTTATTCATTACCCATTTACCCTTTGGTTAGGACTAAATATTAATTAAGGCTTAAATTCCAAATCACCCTTTCGCCCTTAAGGCCTTTACACCTCATAATTCATTAAATCAAACTCAAATGACTNCCAATTCAGCTTATTCATTACCCATTTACCCTTTGGTTAGGACTAAATATTAATTAAGGTATAAATTCCAAATCACCCTTTCGCCCTTAAGGCCTTTACACCTCATAATTCATTAAATCAAACTCAAATGACTTTAAAATTTTTATGTTACTCCACTCATGGGTTAATTAAAATATCAGAGGAGAAAATGTGATTTTTCTGAATTTTATTTAATTTTATAATTATTTTTATTGCAAAAATAGGAATTTTTAATGAAAATTTAATAACTCAACCAAAACAAAGCTTCATGTCGTTAAGAAAATTATTGGAGATTCCTTTAAGTCAGAGGACAACTTGGACCAATTTTCATGATTTTTAGAGTTTAATTTAATTATTAGAATTATTTTTTTGTCTTGAGTATTAATTAAATATAAAATATTATTTAGATGAAAATTAATTTTTATATTTTTTATTAAATCTCTCCAAGGTCAAAAAACCTAGAGAAATAAATTTCATATTTTTTTGGTTTATATTTTAATTATTAAAATTATTTTAGTGGAAAATTAAAGAAAATTCATTTTAAGCCTTTAAAAATTAATATCTTGACTTATAAAATTAAGAAAATTATTTTAGTAGGTCCCAAATAATCAGGAAGCCAAATGTGAAATTTCAATTTGTTTTTATGATTTTATAATTTTTAAGATTTTTAATTAATTTTTATTTATTTAATTATTTAAAAATAGCTTCAAAATGAAGTATTTATTTTAATTCCACTTTTATTTTTCTTAGGTTCCTCTAGTCATAAGGAGCTCTTAAAACCAAATTTGTGATTTTTTGAGTTGTATTCTAATTATTATAATTAATTTTGTGTCAAAAATGCAATTTCACTTAATTAATCAATTTTAGCGGTCAAATTAATTCCAATTGACTTAAAATTATTATGGAGAGCTCCCCTGTCATTAAATTATAGTGGAGATTAATTTTCATACCATTTACATTTATAATTACTTTAATTTGATTTTTTTCATTCTTAGGGTTTGGTGGCAATTAGGGTTATTATTATTGAGTAAAACCAAGTTTATATTTTTTCTAAGGTCCTCTGACCACAATGAACCTAACAAAATAAGTTTTGTATTTTTCTGATTAATATTTTAATTATCATAATTAGTTTACTAAAACAGACATGACATGATTGAAAAATAGAGATCTTTGCCTAGAGATCTCCCTTGACCTTGGAAAAATCAGGGAAGATCCCTCATGATAGAGAGAACCAAATTCCTTAAAAACAAGTCATGGTGAAATGTCCATGCAAATGGAGAGTTAAAATAATGAATACACTATTTAACTAATTAAAAATCACACATGCATCAAACAGACATGATCCAATTTCCGCATTATTCTCCTCTGTTCACTGAACATGTGGGTATTTTTACTTTATATTTTTTTATTTTTCTACACCAAGATATGAATTTTTGTTTTGGTCATTTAAATAAGTCAGAAAAAGACCTATTATCTACTTATCTAGCTCAACCTATGACGGCTCCGAAAAGACACATGGGACTTCACCATTTGACGCCGCCAGCCACTTCAGCACCACACGTCCCGCAGTTTACGCACCATCTCCTCCTCCCATGCAATCCAGAGCGTCCATTCAATACACACAGAAATGGACGACATCCGTTCGTCATACCCGATCTCCCTGGCCCGAGAGTCATTAAACTTCAAACTTTAAGATCTCTCTCGATACTCAACCAAATCGAGTGTGGTTTGTGACTATAGCGCGTCTAGACTAGGAGAAGACATCTATATAATTAATCAAGTCTTAAATTGAGTCTATAAGCATGAAGAATTAAAGTAGACTAAGTTTGAGGAGAAAATTCAATACCTTTGCCCAAGAGGTTTGGGCTCGATTAGGTGCTTCCAAAAGCTTGAGTTGAGTCCAGAGAGCTCCTAGATGAAGCCTTGGGCCATTGTGAATTTCTTAGGTACAATTTCGATCAAGGGTGATTTTGGGTGTTGATTAAATTCTATGCTAGGGTGGTATAGTGATGGGACTTTTATGGGGGATCTTTTTCTTTCACTCAGGGGATGGTGTTTGTGCAATTAATTTGACTTTGGTGCACTATGGAGCTATGGGGGATGATTTCTTGGTTTGAGTTGATGTTTGAGCTCCAAAATTGAGCTCAGGCAGTGGTTTTGAGTGACTGAAAATAGAGGGCTTGCACTTAAGAAAGCTAGGAGAAGCTCTGGTTGCATTATCATGTTAAAGTCGCCACCAAAAAACCAGTTCTCATTAATTATCTCACTCATAAGCACAAGTTTATCCCAAAGAAGGACCTTGTCATGCAAAAGACAACTAGCGTAGACAAAGGTAGCCCACCCTTGAAAATTATCCATCTTGAAATTGGTAAGAATGAACTGATCCTTATCCTTAACAATCGTCAAATTGACTTGTTGCTTCTAGAAGATCCATATTTTATTATTTATGTTACAAAAGTGATTGAAATGAGAGAATTTTTTGAAAATTTTGTCACGGTTCACGAAAAACAAAGGCTCCAAGATTGCAAATATAAAAAGCTTATGAACCCTACATAAATATTTTGGTCTATTAAGGGAGCTGGGTCTGCCACTCCTCTAATATTCCAAATCAATATATTAAACATGGTGTCTCGAGCTCCCCTTTCTAGAAGATCTAGGAGGGATGCCAGATTGTTTGCCATCAACGTGGTATATTCCACCAGAAAAAATGTTTTCACTATCAAGATGAAGGAGTTCTTTTTTTGTTTTACCCTTCTTTTTCCTAGCCTTTTGAACCAACCATTCTTCCTTAAGCATTTTAGTAGAAGCCAACATGACATCAACAAGCTTTACACTGAAATTCAAAGAGTTTAAGCAAACATTACTAACATTACCTTCTAAGAAAGGATCAGTTACATATGACCTGCATATCTTGCCGACAACTACCATTTATCTGAATATCATTAGTTATGGCAATAGAAATAACAATAATATCATATATGGGAGCAATATTATCACAAGTGGTGGTAATTGTATCAATGGTATAATGGGACATAAAAGTGACTTTAGTATCATTTAGAGGAGAAACATTATCCCTAGTGTTAACCATATCACTAGTGTTAACCACATGGGTAACAATATTATCAGTAGCGACATCAAAGGAAACCATAGGGCAACCATATCAACAATATCAGCAGCAGTAGAGACATGGGGAACATTGTCACTTATAGCGATATCAGTTAAAATAGAAGGAACAACAATATCCTACTCATTTGTAGCAATATTAAAAATAGTTGAACTAACATTTTCATGTGTAATCATATCCAGATCAGGATTTACGGGATTTACAATAGCTTCAGTCCTAATGTGTTCCGTATCCGGCACTAGACCATCACTAGTTCGTTCAGCTCCTTGTTTTAAATGCATATATAAATGATAACAATTATCAATGATATGTCCAAACATATGACAATGAGTGCAGTATGGTGAGTGTCGTTTGATCTCAACTTTCTGCCAGTAACCCTTATGTTTGGATCCAATCCAAATTTCATCAGAGAAAGATAAGGTAATTTCTCGTTCAACTAAAACGCGAGCCTTTGAAGGCCTCATAAGAAGGTAAGTGGGGCCATCCATTTTTAGAGGTGTGTCGTATGCCGCAACAAGGGAAAACAAGACCTCATGATTAAATAAGTGAAGTTTTAGTCCAGGAAATTTCAACCAAACCGGTATAATAGGTGTTCCAATTTAGGATCAAATTCTACATTCCATTTCAGAAATTTCATAGAAATACCATCAAATTTAAGAACACGACGTGAGAATAGACGTGTATAATCTTCGTCATTAGATAATTGTATAAGTTTCTGTCTCCCATAAAGGGGACCAAATTTCCATAAACCAGTTAACTTCAAAGATTCAAACTCCCTTATAAAAACTTCAAGTTTAGTAAACCCATAAACAAATTTCCCCTTTAATGCGTGACGACAAGATGAAGCTAGAACAGAAGATTCAACATCAGATACAAATATAGCAAGTTTCCCATTTTTTCCCCCAATTTTTGGATAGAGCTAAAATCACCTCCAATATGTAAAGCCTTGTGACAAGAAGGGAGGGAAAGACCAGTGGTTCTTGAAACAGAGCCACCATTACCCTTAAGAGCGTCCACAAAGGAACAATCCATATGAATCTCGCAGGAGACCCCTAAGGATCGACAACGCAAGAAAAAAACACAGAAAATGAGAGAAAAGGGTAGATCTCACTAGCCGGAGATGGGGAGGGGACCTTCGACACCACCCAAGAGCCTTGCAGTCGAAATAGCCTCAGGATCCATGGGGATGCCGAAATCGCCAAACCCTAGCAGAGTAATCTTCCATAACAAAAATGTTATATATATTTGTGTGTGTGTGTGTGTATATATATGTGTGTGTGTGTGTGTGTATATATATATATATATATATATATATATATATATATATATATATATATATATAT
>JXCR01069523.1:0-13091 GCA_002079205.1 Phalaenopsis hybrid cultivar
TATATATATATTATAAAAAGGAGACAGAGGCTCCTATTTCCTTAAAATAAAACAAAAGATACAAAATAAGGAAGGTAAGAGAGTCCCTTCTCAGATTAAACAGAAAGAAATCTAATGAAAGGTAGAGCCACAAGGTCTCCTTTGAACAGTAAATCTAAAGGGGGTGGTAATAGTGCCTATCAAAGGAATCTTAGAGTGGAGGCCAAAGTTTGCCAGCCAATGTGCAAGTCTATTGCCTTCTCTATATGCATGGGAGAAGAGAATCCTTAGTTCTAAGCATAAGGATTGAATGTTGTTAATCCAGTAATTCAGATACCATGGAGCTGGTATCCTCCCTTCAAGAATATTGATTAAGACCTGAGAGTCTGATTCAACAATTAAAAGGTTAAAGCCACACTTTCACATTATCAGGAGGTCCAGTAGGTTGCAGGTTGTTTCTTCAGTCAATTGTTGTTTTGTCTACTACGAAGGCTGAGTACATGACAGTTACGGAGGCAATAAGGGAATTAATATGAATGCATGAGCCTATTAGATGACTTTGGAGTTGAACAAGAGTCTCTAACGATGTTTCGTGACAATTAGAGTGTGATACGCTTGGCTACAAATCAAGTTCATCATGCTCATACCAAGCACATTGATGTGAGATACCACTTTATTTGGGACTCGATCGAATAATGTAAGGTTTTGTTGAAGAAGATAGATACGAAGAAGAATCTAATGAACATGCTTACAAAGGTAATATCAATCCTGAAGTTCAGTTATTGCAAGAATTTGGTGAACATCCAAACTCAGGACCAATTGCCCAGTTGGGTATTTTGAAGAACACAATCCTTGATCCCTTCGGGAGGGGGGTACGCAGGCAACAATTTTGGTGCAGTTGAATTGGAGTTGGAGCTGAGTTGGTCATTTCTCACTTTATTTAAAGTAAGAAATGATCTGTAGATTGTTGTATTTAATGGATTTTATTTTAATTGATTTGTTTTCTTTTTGGTTTGTTTCCTTGCATACTCTAGTCCTTTTATATAAAAAGAGACCTAAGGCTTACGAGAGATTATGAGAAGTGTATGGTGAAAAAAGTTGAGTTATAACCCCAAGTCGTCTTTCTTTTTTCCCATATGGTGCTAGTGAAATCTCCCTCCCCGAGACGTACATGAATCAATTTAATGATGAACCACATAAGTACTGTGTTTGATTGTTGTTGTGTGAATTTATAAGCTTCCCCATTATTTTCGCATAACAATTATAATGCTTTGGTATCATAAACCTATGCATGAAAATGTGTTTTCACTTTTAAAAATCTAATAGTAGTGGTATATTTTAAATAATATTAAATATTCAAGTGTCGTGCTCGTAAATATGAATATTTAGGTGTTAGATAAATAAATATATAAGAGTTATGTAGTATATATGTAAATGCCCCAAAAGGTTAATATTTATGTTAATTTTGATCTGATTTAAATATTAGGTCTTATATTAATGATTATCAAAATTTAGATGTCAGATGTGGAAATACGTAAGAATAATTTGACATGTATTGTAAATCCCCAAACAATATTGTAAACTGATTTTAGCAAAAAATATTAATTTGAAAAGTAAGCTCAATTTACCCAAATGCACTCAATTTGATGGATAGAAGTTCAACATCCAACTGCATTTGCAAGGGGTTGCAAGTTAGAACAAGTTCTCATGTATCAGAAGGTAGACAGAAAGAAGCAAATAGTTTTATAAATAATTCAATAAAAAATTAAATAAACCATGGACTTTTCTAAACAAAAGATAAAGCTGGTATAATTGTAATTTGTCTTAAAGTGGAAGGGATAGCTCCATATAGAACATAATAGCAATAAATACTTTATCAAATTCGATTTGAAGGAGTGCTAACTCAAAGGCCAAATATGGCACCTCTGGCGCCATTTCAGATTTCCGCACCATTTCATTTTAAAACCAAATATCTCTCAAGTCTTCTATTAAATTTGGTAAATAAAGATGTTTGAAAGTATTTTCTCAATATGTAAGTCTCTCAAGTCACAAAATTCATAAAGTAAGCACAAATATATACGTATATAAAATACTACATATAAAAACACATAAGAAACAATTATAAAGATAAATATGGGTTGCCTCCCATAAAGCGCTTGGCTTAACATTGATAGCCTGTTATTCCCAGCCTTTACTCTAGCTGACCCAATAATACAGTCTCTTTAAAATTTGGCCTTTGAACATCAACATATGGTTTCAGCCTGTGCCCATTCACTTTAAATATCTTTCCCGTCTTGGAATCTTCAATATTAACAACTCCATTGGGATAGTTTTACAATTGTGAATGGCTTTGTCCACCTAGACTTCAATTTTTTAGGAAATAATTTCAATCTTGTATTACATAATAAAACTTCTTGTCCATGCTCAAATTCTTTTTTTAATATCTACTGATCATGTCATTAGTTCATTTTTTCTTTTTATATACTAGGATTATCATAAGGTTCATTCCTAATTTTTTCAAGCGCATTCAATTACAATAATCTTTTTTTACCAGCATCTTATAAATTAAAATTAAACTCTTTATTATCCCAATAAGCTTTATGCTCCAATTCTACTGGTAAGTGACAAGTTTTCCCAAAAATTAATATATATTGGGACATTCTTATGGGCATCTTATAAGCTATTCTATAAGCTCATAAAGCAGTATCTAATCTAGCATACTAATCCATTTTATTAGGATTTACAAATTTTTCTAAAATTTGTTTGATTTCATAATTAGATACTTATACTAGACCACTGGTCAAAGGATGATAAGCAGGTGCAATCCTATGTATAATATTATATTTTTTCCACCAACTTCTCAAGTCGTTTGTCTCAAAAGTTGATTCCTCCATCAGTAATGATTATTCTCAGTATTCCATATCATGTAAAAATATTTTTGATTAAAAATTTTGAAACACTCAGAGCATCACATCGAGTTAAAGCGATTGCTTCAATCCACATTGATACATAGTCCACTGCAATTAATATATATATATATATATATATATATATATCCAAATGAAGGTATAAATGATCCCATAAAATCTAATCCCCAAACATCAAAGATTTCAACTTCTAAAGTAAAATTTAGGGGCATTTCATTTCTTTTTGAAATATTGCCTACTCGCTGACATAAATCACATGTATATATATATACATATAAGGAGACAGAGGCTCCTATTTCATCAAAATAAAACAAAAGATACAAAAGAAAGAAGGTAAAAGTGTCCCTTCTCAAATTAAATAGAAAAAACTCTAATGAAAGGTAGAGACGTGAGGTCTCCTTTCAATAGTAAACATAAATGGGGGTGGGAATAGTTCCTATCAAAGGAATCTTAGAGTGGAGGCAAAAGTTTGCCAGTCAATGTGCAAGTCTATTGCCTTCTGTATATGTATGGGAGAAGAGAATCCTTAGTCCCAAGCACAAGGATTGAATTCTGTTAATCCAGTAATTCAGATACCATGGAGCCGGTATCCTCCCTTCAAGGATTTGATTAAGATCTGAGAGTCTGATTCAACAATTAAAAGGTTAAAGCCACACTTTTGAGCCATAGAAATTGTTTGAAAAATAGCTTGAGTTTTAGCCTCCAAAGGATCCTCAGCCCAGGCAGGAGAATGAAAGTAGAGTAAACACTTCCCATAGTCAATTCTGAACACCCCTCTTACCCCAGCATTTGGAGCAGAAAAACTGCCATCAGTATTTACTTTTATCCCACCCTTTGGGGGGAAACACCATTGAATAATTTCATATTGGATTTTTCTAGGTATGTTGGTGGTAGTGCTGCAAAGAATCTCAGGTAGCTTCTTATGAAAATACAATTTCTATAGATAACTGTAGCAGCTAGTAGCAATGGCAGCAGCTTCCACATAGGTATCCTCATACTTCAACTTGTTTCTAGCCATCCATACAAACTAGGCAGTGATACATGGAATAGGGGGTAAAGATTGGGCATGCCAATCCTTCCAGGTAAGAGAAAAATCATGTCAGGATAGTTGAACAGTAGTCAACTTCAATTTAGGCATTAAGAGGTTCCAAACTTGTTGAACAGTGGAACAGTTAAAGAACAAAAGCTGAATATTTTCTTCTTGAGATTTGTAAATACCACATCTGAAAAGGCCTCTCAATTTTTTTAATTTCAATATGTCATTAGTGGGAATAAATCCATGAAGTAATCTCCAAGAGAAAAAAATGACATTGAAGGGGAGAGGAATTTGTTCCAAACATATTTACCCCAAGGAACCTCCTCTTGTGGGAAGCAGAAGTTTGATATGGAGGAAAAAATAGTCTAAGACATCTCCTTTTTCACAATAAGTTTATCTTTTTTTAGATCTGTCTATGGAGCATTTCAAAACTTTATTAAGTAAGCTATTATCAAGTATGTTTTGTAGAGCTTGATGGTTTCGTGCTCCATCAGTCCATAAATCAACCACCTAAGTTGAAAGATTAAATGGATAAGAAGATGGAGGATTGATTATGCCTTCACTAGTCAAATTGTCCAACCAAAGATTAAGTCTACCCTCTCTCATTTCCCAAATAAATAAATTCTCATCCTTGTCCCTCACCTTCAGCATGTTTGTCCAGGTCCTGAAATCACCGAGTCTTTTAGTAACAAGGGAAGGATGCAAATCCTTATAGTATTTGCCATTCAAGAATTTTGTCCATAAAGAATTTTGTGCTCTAAAAATAATCCATAGTTTGCAAAAATTTATTTGGGTAATCTGCTGGAAGGTTTTAAATCCCAGCCCTCCAGCTCTAGTACTACCACAAATTTTCTGCCATCTGACCCAATGCACCTATTTTCTCTGACATGCCCAAAGGAATCTATTGAAAGTTCTTTCCAAAGTTGACTGTATAGATTTTTTCATGACTGAAACTTGAGAAATGTAGGATGGAAGAGTTGTCAAGGCACTCTTAAGGAGAGTGATTCTACCCCCATTAGAAAGGAAAGAATTGGACCAGCAATATAGCTTATTTTGAATTTTTAAGACAATTTCATCAAATTGGACTTGCCTAGTTCTCCCTTTTAATAACAAAGTTCCCAGATATTTAAAGGCAGCGAGCTAGTACAGAAGCCATTCAGGTCTGAAATCCAATGTTTGATATCTGGCTTAACTCTATTGTTGAACACAATTTGGCATTTCTGTGTATGGAATTGCATTCCTGAACAATCTTGAAACATCTCCAAACATTGGAATAGCAATTTAACAACTGGCTTAGTTGCTTTGGCAAAAATAATTACATCATCAGCAAAAGCTAAGTGATTACCAGCAATGTTAGATCTATGACTGTATAATAAATGAGGGGAATTGGCCATAAGCTGAATCAACAATCTAGATAGGTAATCAAAAGCAAGGATAAAAATAGTAAGAGATAAGGGGTCACCTTACTTGATACCTCTTGAAGAATTGAAGAAGCCTTGTGATTTGTCATTAATAAAAATTGAATGGTAATTGTTACATAACCATTTATGAATCAAAGAAATAAAAGGATGAGACAAACCCCTTGCAGTTAAAACTTCCTCAATGAAACTTCAATGGATGGTGTCATAAGCCTTTTTGATGTCAAATTTGAAGATTAAGTTCCCACCTCTGTACTATTTGTCCAAATCCAAAACTAATTCTTAAGCCAAAAGAACATTCTCAACTATACTTCTTCCTTTAATAAAAGCTGACTGGTTCTCACTAATGAGGTGACGTAAGTGAGGTTGAAATCTGTTTGAGATCACCTTACTAATAATCTTGGACAGAACACTTGTAAGGCTGATAAGCCTGAAGTGATCCCAATAAAACTTAGAGTTTTTGTGAATTAAGGTAATAGTAGAGCATTTAAAATAGTTAGGAAGGTCCATTCCTCTAAAAAAACTTTGCACAGCCTCCACCATATCACCTTTGATGATCCTCCAGGATTTTTTATAAAAGTTAGCTGAAAAGCCATCAGGAGCAACCACTTTGGAGCTGTCAATGGAGGCCAGAGTAGACCAAATTTCCTCTTCCCCAGGAATTGAAGCCAGATCCAACTCCCTAGCATAACTCTTATCCATATAGAAAAGGTTTAGTTGAATTGAATGCATGAAGACTAGAGGTTTGGTAAAGAGTGTCTGGAAATAATTAATAGCACAAGCTTCAATTAATTCATTAGAATGAAGACACTATCTAGAGGGATCCTTAATCTTGTGAATAGTATTAAATTTTCTCTTGTAATTAATACAAGCATGAAATTATTTATAATTTCTATCCCCTTCACAAAATTTTGACTTAGCAGCCTTTTGAGCATAAAATTCCTCTTGGATGTAGATAACATTCATCAATAGTTTGTTAGCTAACATTAAATCCTTTTCCAGATCAGGGTTAGCTTCTAAGTTGGCATCCAAATGATCAACTTCCTTTTCAGCCTCCAGCACTTGCAAGTTGATATCTCCCACTTTAGTCCAGCTCCATTTTGAAAGATGTTTACCTAACTTCCTTTGCAGCAACCATAATTTAATCAAAAGATTTGAATGGTGGCAGTCCCTCAAAACCATAGAGATTTGATTAAGAAAATCTTGATGGGATGACCACATATTGAGATATCTAAAACTTGACTTGTGCTTGACAGGAGAGGCAGAAATAGTAATAAGCATTGGTCTATGATCTGAGCTTGTCATACTACAATGTTGAACTGAAGTGTGTAAAAACTCACTAAGCCATAGAGAATTTACAATGATTCTATCCAAACATTCCCATAGAGATCCCCTCCTTAAAGTAAACTTGGGGCCTGTGAACCCAAGGTCATATAAACCAGCCATAAAATTATTGTCATTGAAGCAATTCATCAGGTTAATATCAGGTGGGTTGCCACCCAATTTTTCAGAGGGGGCAGAAATGTTGTTGAAATCCCCACCCACCATCCATAATGAGGTGCAAGAGCTACTAATGGCAATAATACTATCCTAAAGCTCCTTTCTAGCACTAGAAGAACTCCCTACATAAACAAAAGTAGCAAGTCCTCCCTGCCACCCAAACTGAAACTGAATATGAAGAAATTATTGATGATCCCATATATATATATATATATATATATANTAAATTACATATTGTAAAATATTTTTAATAGTTCTTACAAAACCAAAATGAACCCCAAATTTCAAATCATGACATTTTTTGATAATTTCTTCAATTTCTTTATAAGGCACACATCTTTGCATAACTAAATTTTTGCACTATTTATACAAATATGGGTCATCCCAAAAGTAAAATTTTGCATCATGAATAAATTTCTTCTCTTGTTGCTTTGTCAATCTATATGGTAAAATACCACTAACAATATATTTCACAATATCAACATATCATGGTATTTCCCATTCTTTAATAGCATAAAGTTGTTCATCAGAAAAAGTTTTATTATTATCTTTTTCAAGATCACATGTTTCTTCCTATTCCAGTTGATGCGCCTCTGGTGTGTGCTATTTTTCTACATTTTTTATGTCAATTTAAATCCCTGGTAATAGTGTCAAAAACTTGACAAGTCTCAAAAATTACGTAGTAATTTTGCTTTAAAAAATATGTTCAAAACCTTGACCCAATTTATATTAAGTAGTTAATGTGCAAAGTCAAATTTCATAAAATATATAAAATAGTTCTATGCAAGTGCACGTATCGCTTTAAGTAATATAGGGCTTTCTATAAAAACCCCAGTATCGATCCCACAGGGAAGCACAGTAAGAAATCCCTTAGGCTAATTCTAGTCTACTACTATCAAGTCTTAGTTTAAAAGATGAAAATTATTATGATAATAACATAAATTAGAATTTTCAAACTTCAAAAGTTAAAGTAAGAAGGACAAGTTAAAATGGGTTTGATGAATGCTAACATAAATGTAACTAAAAGAAAAAATAAAGCATCCTTCCTCTATACAATGGGTAAATGGTTAGTGAAGTAATTAAAATTGTTTAAAATTATATATAAAATTGTATTCTACCAAAAAGGAGCAATCATATTTTTTACCCTCTATCAAGTGCATAAAGAACATTCACTAATCAAGTTTTGGTCCCTATAGTTGTGGTTAGGTTGGGTGGATACCCGTTCTCAGTCTAGAGCTCCCACTTATCCCTCGCCTAAGGATTAACAATCTCGCATTAGTTTCCAATCAATTGGACTAAATTGGTGATTTTAATCTGTCACCTTAAAATCTCTAATTTTGCGTCAAACAAATTATATTTCTCTATTTACTTGCGCTTAACCCCATGAATTAAATTCTTACTAATGAAATTGAATGTGACTCTTACCTTGTAGTAGAAAGCATAGCCCGTTTGGATCTTATGTTTCTCAACAAATTTTAACCTTTCAATTAGCCAAATTGAAAATTAAATGAAGATCAAAGTTCAAATCATCACAAATTATTGACATTTAAAATAGAATAAACTAAAATTAATTCTTCACAAAATCATACCTCATTATAGGTATAAGGAGAAATAAGACTACTTAGAATTCATAAGAAGGATACGAAAAAACACGAATTTCATATATAAAAATAAGTTTACAAAATAAAGAAAGAAAAGAACACAACTTATCTCACACTCCTTCCCAAGCAAATCCTTAGAAGTTCCCTTTATGCACTTTCTCTCTTTAGAATCACACTCAATTCTCTCCTATAAATGTAATGAAGAAGAAACATCTCACCTTCCCTCTCCTTTTACAACCCTAAAAAGAATCCTCTCTTCTCTAAAGTCTTCCTCTCACTCTCACACCACATTCATGCTCTAGACTCCTCTCTTTTTTAATTAGGGGATGTCTCCTTTCAAAAAGAATTCAAAATTCTCTCCCAAATTCTCTCCTAAATTTACACCTCTTGAATCCTAAAAGAGATGTCCATTCATTCAAGAGACATATCACTTCATTTAAGAGCATTCTAAAGTGTCTAGATGCATTGAATGACTCCATGGGTATTTACAACATTTGAGGCCTTCAAAATATGCTCAAAATTTGTCTTGAACATCCTTAATCCGTCTTATATCATCTCTGGTGCTTCTGGTGCAAGTTCTGTTGATTCTAGCACCTCTAGCGGCACTTTGCAGTAGCTCCACCATTTTTATTCGTTTGGCTCCGTTTCAGCTCTGTTTCACTCTGTTTCAGTTGTGTTTCCCTCCTAACACGTATACATACAAAATAAGCATGAAAACAACCTTTACTTAAAGTGTAATTTTATTCAAGAACATGTGAGAAATGTAAATTATATTAATCATAGAAAGACATATCAAGATGTGTCAAGTTAGAATTTTCTTTCTTGCTTGTTTTTACTCCAACCATTTTTGCTTAATTTTCTCCAAAAGTCTATTTCATATACCTGAAATCAAAAATATGTAAAATATCTTCTTTTAAATTGAAATATCATTAAAAATCATTGAAATTGAGCATAACAAATATAAAAAAGTAGGTAATTTTTAGGCGTGTCAAAATCTCCCAAACATAAACGTTGCTTGTCCTCAAGTGACTCTTTTACTATATAAAAGTATGACTAGGAATAGAGATTAACTTATAAACTTCTATACTTTTTTTTGATAAAAAAAATAGTATAATTTAAAGAAAAATTTAATAACTTAGATTAAAACTATAAGTATAAGAATACCTAGTAATCAAATATAAGACTTCTGAATCTCCAGTCATTTCAAGAAGAACAGTAATTTATTATCTCAAGGATACTTAGAATATCCATATGAAAAATAATTTTATGAAAAATTTCCTATTATGGGTGCTAATACTCAAATACAAGTTTAGAAAATGTAATAAAGCATTTTCCTCAAATTGATTCAAATGAAGCCAATTTTTGATTAGGCATCTCCTCAAGCTTCTCCTCACATTCTTTTATTTTTCTTTTCTTTTTATTTTCTTTTTCTTTATATTCAAGATCTTTGCAAGCCTTTCTTTTCTTTTATTTTCTTTTTAAGTGAGGATTACTATATCTGAATAGCCTTTAATAATTTTGAACTTCACTATCCTCTTCTTAAAGTTTAAAATTTTTACCTTTCTTCACTTTATAAATTCATATTAGTTTTGATGATTTTTCATAAAGTCTCATTCTTTTTTTCTTACATGAAACTCCAAGGTTCTTAATACTTCAAATTACAACTTTCTTTACTTTAAATAGAACAACATAGTCTTATCCTTTTATACCAAAAATCTTTAACTTTAAAATTGATCTTCGTTAATAAAAATTATACCTAAATTTACCCCAATAATTATAAGCATAAATATAATCAATTAAAGATAAACTCTAATACCCAAGGACATGTTAAATTAATTTTAAAAATATAGTTAATTGAGGACAAATAAAATTTAGTTTACTTCTTTTTTGAGAAAAATTCTTCTTTCCCCTAAGCTTGGATTTTTAAATATTTTACACTTAATTCAGTAAAATGTAGCAGGAAGGAAAAATAAAAGTTGAATCTACTAACTGCTACAACATTCTATCAAATTCATATACGTACATAATCAGGATAGAATGACTGCAGGAGAAAATAGCCTAAAACATGCTTGTAATAATATTAAACTAAAAGGAAGTATACTGACTATAAAATTTATTTTTCTTTTTACCCCCAAACTTGATTTTAAACATGTATGATATTCAACATATAAAATATAAGCAGGAAGGAAAATAGTTCATAAATTATATCTATTACAAACATCTACAAGTATTCATTAGGACAAAACAATATGCAATAAAAATTGAGTTTATACTAAAACATGCTCGATAAAATGGAAAAAAAGGTTTAACAATCAGAACATGTATTGGAATAGTGATATATAATTTTATGTGTTCTTCAAATCTTTATATTATTGTAACACAAACACAAGCACTCATAATAAATGAGGTCAATTCTTCCCTTAACTCATTGCATCTCACTAACTTACTTACAATTTCTAACGGAATCACTACACAAATATATTGGTTACTTATAAATAATTTTTTAGATTTTAATCCCAAAGATAATATTATACCTGATGTATTTATTTGCGTGTACTGATCCCTCTTGATACCGCTAATATGCAAAGTACAATAATAATTTAGATTATATTTCACTTGTATTTCCTTATTTTACAACAAAACCAAAAACTTGATTTTGAGGTAAAATAAGAATTTCACTTTTAATTTATATATATTGGGATACTAAGCAAGTATATGTATCGTTATCAAGTAATATAGAACTTTTTGATTAAGACTTGAATATTGAACCCCCAAGGAATTTATACAATATGCACTTTTAGAAAACTTTCTATTTAAAAAAAAACAATTACTTAAACTTAATATATTTTGCAGTAATAAAAATGCAAATATTATTGGTATTTTTGAAATTTTAATAAAATAGTAACAACTTAAAAAGATAACTAGAGTTTTGTAGATGAAAAGCACTTAATAAGAAAAATATCTTTCTTCTTATCATGAATCAGTAATAAGTATAGGAATTCTATTGTAGAAATGTGCAAATTGTGTTGTGCTAAATAGGAGAAATAATATTCTTTACCCTTATAAGAGTTGCTATAAAGAACATTGGCTAAATTAAAGTTTTAATAGTTCTGAAGACCGGCTAGGCAGGGAAGATACTAGCTCTCACTATAGAGTCTACTCGATTCCCTCCACCTAGTGGCTAACATCTTGTATCAGACCCTAAAATAATAAATCAAGTTGGGGGCTTTAACCTATCACTTTAAATTCCTCTAACTCTAAACCCTTCAATGAATATTGCCCTATTTATTTGCACTCAATCATATGAACTACATTCTCATTCATACAACCTCATGTGATTCACCAATTGTTGACTTAGACAATACCAGCCCGGTTCTTACATGTTCTCACAACAAATTTTAACATTATTTCCAAATTTATTTGCACTAAATCATATGAATTACATTCTCATTCATACAACCTCATGTGATTCTTTCTACCTATTTGCACTCAATCATATGAACTACATTCTCATTCATACAACCTCATGTGATTCTTTCCAAAATGACTGAGACAATACCAACCCGGTTCTTACATGTTCTCACAAGAAATTTTAACATTTGGATTGGCCAAATTAAGGAGTAAATAAAGTACATGAATTTAAATCATCACAGCTTCTTCCATCATTGAAGATCAATACTCTCCACAATTTCCATCCACAACTTAATTACTTATCACTTTAAGAAGAAAGATAAAGAAAACTACTCAGAATCCATGGAGAAAACAAAACCACGCTTTAGTAAAGTAGAGATCATTGTTAAACTAACAAAAAGTCTCAATTAAAACCAAAAGTAGTCTTAAAACAGAAAGATAAAAACTTATCTCAAGTTCTCCACCAAACTCTTGAAGTTCTTTTGAATCTCTTCTCTTTAAAATCACTAAAAATAAACTAACAGAAAGGATAAAATAAAAGTAAAAGTGGTGCCTGAAAATCTCTCTGAACTAACTCTCTTCTTTCTCTTATAGTTTTCCAAGAGGTGCTATGGAAACTCTTCGAAATATGTCTAGATTCGATGTATTTTCCCAAGAGATGCATCCTTTTGTGATAATTTTCGTCCATGGTGGTTATAACCACCAATTAAGCCAATGAGTGCCTCAAAAACCTCTTCAAAATTTGCAAAAACTAACTTTACTTGTCTAGTAATTACCACTAACACTTAAGAGAGGGAACTCTAGCGCTTAGGCACAGCCATCTCTGTTTAACTAGCACTTAAGCGCTGGATCTGGCGCTTAGTCATTGTTGACCTCAATTTTTGTTGAGGTTTAGTTTTTCCTCTTAAGTAGCCTAGGGTCTAGCCATAGGACTTTTCCTGTTGACTATTCCTAGAAAACTAGACATGGAACCCTCATCATTACAAATTCCAAACCCTTCTCTTCTCAACTTGAAGTTCCACATATTGGTCCTAACCTCTAAATACGTAGGTAGGTGACGTCCATGTGGGGGAAACTCAAGATGAGTCACCCTCAGGATTGCTGGACCTTAAGGTTGACCTTGGGTGTTGGTCTGGAGCTAAGGCGCTCAATACAAGTATCTACACCCACATTCACTCACAACCATGAACTCAAATTTCTAGCCTAGATCCCTTGATCT
>JXCR01069536.1:4874-27342 GCA_002079205.1 Phalaenopsis hybrid cultivar
TAAATAGTTTTTATAATTAATTAATAATTATTTATAATTAATTTATAAATATTAATTATATAAATAATAAACAATTTTTAATAATATTATGTAAATATTCAAATTATTTCAAAATAATTTATATAAAATTTATATTATGACTTCTTATATTACTTTTTTTTATATAAACAATATTTATATATTATATAATTATAAATTACTTAGTAATCCTTATTAAATAATTAAAAATCATTTAATAGAAACAATTATTAAATAATAATAAATTAAAAATATTAAATATTTAAAATAACAAATATTAGGAAATTTTGAATAATATATATTAAGATATATATATATATATATATATATACAATTATTAATTTCTTAACGTAATCGTCATTAGAGTTTAACTACATAACTCAATTGGTTGGTATTTGCTATGTCAGTTCTAAGTTTCTTGGGGTCGGGGGTTTGATATCACTGTGGATCAATCGAGTGGTTAGACATATGAGGTTGGCTGGGGGCTTGTATCATAGCTCTAGCCAATCTCTTAATATATATACATATGTATATAAACTTAGGTGAATGCTCTAAAATTTGAGTCACATGGATGTTCACGAAAAATTTTATTTGAATATTTAATTTTTAATAATTGAACATTTAATAAAGAAAAATAAATAAAATGCTTTGTAATCTTTCTTTTAGTGAAAGATGTTGATTGTTGATTAACTTATAATTTTCTTGCTCTATTTAATATTATTTTATAGAAAAATTGTGGATTGCCTCTAATGAGGCAGAAGAGAAGAGGCAGCTGGATAAAGCTACCTCGCTCTCAAAGAAGGAGTCGAGGAAAGGAAAGAGAGCAGGTTGCTCTTCTCTAAGATGGATGTACAAGTAAACGGAGGAAGGTGATCTGATAGGGGGCATAATTCTAGGTTCGGATCTAAGACATTCAACCTCAAAAACCTCAGTAATTATTTAAAATAAGGTTATTGGTGAGCTAATTCTAATCGAATGGAAACCTGCTCTAGTAAATATAGGTGATTCAAGGGGCCAACATCGAGATAAGCTGACTCATTCTTTCTTTCAATTATCATTCTTCTTTTCAACTAGAGACCAGGGAGTACTCATAGCACCCTTCCACACAAGAGGTTTCCCGAATTTGAACTTCTAGTTTCACTCCCCTGTTAGAGAGAGCAAGGCAAGCTAACAATCTCTTCAATCTCCTTGGCACCGAGCGAACCAGTCACGGAAGAAGATTCAGAGGAAAGTTCAGATGGGAGTCTTGAGTTAGTTGAGAAAGTGGAGTGCGGACCGAAAGGTGGGGTTGTAGCTTTTGAAATCTGATTCTTTTCTTCCCACGGCCCCAGGAACTAAGAAGAGAGGTTAGGACTCTTGGATCTCATTGTAGAAAAGGAGATTGAAGGTTTACATTAATTTGTATTCTAGCCTCGATCTAATAAACTTTGGGAAGGATTGGTTCTCATTGAACTTTGAGTCGGTTAGTATGCCTGCACCACTGCAGATATTTTATGGCTGGCTAGCCTAGAGAAACATCTGGATAACCTCCAACCAGTCGAATAATGTCAATCAATCAAATGCTTCAAACTTCTCGGCTACGCTTCGACCCATCATTTGACCTTACTCTACCTGACCATGAGGGGGGGAGCTGCAAAATTTGAGGTGAAGGCCAAAGGATACCGAGAGCGAGCGGAGCTGGTGACAATGAGGGTGACCAAGGCCGAGGTTGAGCTAAGGGATGCAAGAGTAGAGTTGGAGATAGTGCCTGAGTGGATATATGTGATCTAAGAGGAAAATGTTGACTTAACCAAGCAAATATACACTATGACAATCGTTGAAGAGCTCCTTGATACACTGGTTGAACTTTTGAAGGAGGGAAAAAAATAGCAGTTTATGAATTTGTGAGAGTGAGGATGGTTGACCGCAAGTATTCTGATATTAATGAGTTTAAAAAGCTTTTTGATGCCGCTTATGTGTCTAAAATGTGAAACGAATTTAAGGATGATAATGTGGTAGATAGAGGTTCTTCGAACACTCAACCCGAAGATCCTTAGACTCAGACTCTCTTTGTTTTCTTTCTTTACATGTAATCAAAATGTTATACACAATAGTTTTGTATTAAATGAATACATGAATGAAATATGACTTTTTGGTCATTTTTTATTTAGTTGAACTAAGCCTTTTTGTCGTCCTTTCATTTTTTTACGAAATTCATTCATCTTAAATCTTGATGTTTGATAGTTAACTTCATTCCTGCAAACCGGCCGAACAACATGGTGCCTCAATCCGTTGCTTCAGATTTTCATGAGTCGCCTAGATGTCAATTCATTGGCGGATCTAAGTCTTGCTTAACTGGACCCAAAAGCCTCGCAGAGGAGTATTCCATTATGGTTTTTTGGGTGGTTTTCTTAATTCCCTTTGGGGAGCTTTATTGCAACTGGAAAGAAACGAAGGTCAATAAACTACTTAGGGATCAAGTTATTGACCAATGAAAATGGAAAAATTTTGAAGCTTTAAGTTATGCGACTGAACGTCGGATCACTTTGTGTGGTCATCTATATTTTCATGACCAAGTGTCAAAATTCTTCGTGTGGTCGTCTTACTTTTAATGTGACCGAGCGTTGAAACATTACTTTTGACTCTTTTTTTTTTGGGCAATCCAGTCCCTTGAGTCTCACTTTAATGTGAATTCCAACAAACTTTTGATTCTCTGAGTGGTGTTTTAAGTTTGGGTTTACAACACCACAATTAGTTTTTTGTTATAAAATAAAAGTTTATGGAAGTAAAGTAAAATTATTTTTCTCATACAGAGGTAAAAATCAGTTTCTTTCAAGGAAAAAAAAATTTAAGATCATCTCCACTCCACATTTGGCGAATCTTTTTCCTAGCATATGATTTCAACTTGTTAAACGATGAAGGGGCCGATCCAAGTCTAATCGAGCTTGTCGACCGTCTGCCCATGTGTGGTTAGATCAACTTTCTTTAGAACCATGTCACCTGGTGAGAATGTCCTTTCTTGGACATTCTTGTTGTTGTATCAAGTCGTTCTTCTCTTTATCTCTTTCTATCGAAGAGCCGCATTGGTTTGAGCTTCATCTAGCTTATTGAGGGCGAGCACTGCTCCTTCACCACTAGCATCTTACCAGTCGGTGAGATTCTCTTCATCGAAAGACGTTGTAGTGATAACCCTTTGGTTATAATGATTGTACTCGACTGACAACATTACTTTCATTCTATGAGAAAGCATGTAAGGTGTTCGCTTGATCATTGATGATGGAGTGGTTCATATAGCCCTTAGGACCGACTGGAGCAAGTATGTCATATTGCCTTTACCTCCTTCAAATTTCTTTCTAAGAAGATTATCATGATCTTATTTTCTGCCTCCACTAGGTCATTTGCTGATGGTGATGTACAAACACGAGTTTGATGTTGATTCCTTAATTTTGAAAAAAATATCTCATCCCTTGATTTACCAATTGAGTCCCATTATCGATGATGAGTATTAAAGGTCTATCTAGATCATGTATGTCGAGATCAAAATCCAAATGACTTCTGCGGTAATTTGAGCGAGAGCTTTAATTTATATCCACTTAGAAAAATAATCTACGGTGGCAAGAGAAATTTATGATGCCTCTTTGAGGGGGAACATAGAGATATCAAGCCCCAAAATAAAGAAAAGTTTGGGACTAATAATTAGTTATAGCTTTCGGGCCGGTTGGTGATGTAATGGGGCAAAATTTTGGCTTTGCTCGCACCTTTGAGAGAATTCTTGTGTGTTCTTATGAGGATCGGTGAGAAATAGCCTTGCCTCTGGCTACATTGTGCTAAAGTCTTTCTGAATGGCTGCCACATTCGCCAAAATGCACCTTCTGGAGGATTTCTTCCACTACATCTTCTTTCACACACCTCAAGAGCAAAAAAAGTGGTTGACTTTTGGAACAGTCTATCTCCAATAAAGAGGTACAGGGCAGCTTTAAACTTGAACCTCCAAGGATCTATTACTTCCTCAAAGATCTTTCCCATTTTTAGGGAGTGAATGTAGGGATCCATCTAAGTTTTTATACCCTCAGCTTCTACCTCTATTGTCTCTAGCTCTTATATTATTAGTTAGAAAATCTTTCGTGGCATCTTTTCTCCAAAGCATATGTTCCTTGACAGAAGATTAGTTACTTGGTTTTCTTTCCGTTTAACATGTTTGATTATGAAGCTTGTAAACTTCCTTACCTGACCAAAAGGGTGTATTTTAGGTAATAGACATTAATAAGAGCGAAAGCCTAAACGGGCGTTTCGCTAGATGTATAACCCAAACAACCCTCGTTAGTTGGTCGATTGAATAGTGCAAACCACTAGTCATACGTTCGGGTGGCTATAGCTATCCGTCTGGCCTTTATTATGGCTTTCGCTGAATAAGTAGTGCAGAGATTTTGCTAGCATACCCTTTGGACGGGTCATCAGTTGTCGCCTGACAATAGAATTGGCTGATCCAGTCAGATGGGGACCCATGGGGTTTTCTCCTTTTCTCCTGGTGGACCCTCACCTGTCATGTCATCTTCCTAGCCACTGTTAGATTTCTGTTGACATATTTTTCATATACACTTCAATTATTCTTAAATGACTAATATATATTTTGACGAATCCTCCGAGTTCAAAATGCAGAAACCTTTGCATGAAATATGCCTTAATTAAACTAATTCCATCCTTTTTTTATTCTTGTTTTTAATATAAAAATCATGTAGTTCTCTCACCTCTTTAACTGCGCGACATGCCATTAAATTAAGGGGATTCAAATCTCTCTCTAATTACCGAATATCTCTCTAATTAATAAACTTCTAACCCTCAGCAAGCATTAAAATTTCGAAATTAACTTTCATTTTTTATCTAAAAGTTTTAATTAAAAAAATATTTTCGCTAATAAGTTGGGTTTAATAAGCCGAATATAAAATTAAAAGCCATGCATAAGAACGAAACTACAAACTCGCGATAGATTTCACTGCAACGACTCGTTAAATATCCACATTCTATCTTCATATGGAGAAATATTTGTGTACGTAAGATGTACGCAGTTCTGCGTACGTCTCATAAGTTACGGGGAGGGTATTGGGGGTTATATCCGTGTTATGCCCCCTATACTCTCCCTATAACAACATGTAACCTACATGTAACTAGTAAGTTCCGCACTTCTGTTTTCATATATTTGTAAGATACAGGTAGGTTACAGTGATGTTACAGGGGATATAACGCGGATATAACCCTCAATACCCTCCATGTAAACTACCTGACGCACCCAGCGTTGTGTACGACTTATGTACGCAAATATTTCTCCTTCATATGACACTGTAACAAATGCCTTCTTTGTGTTAACAAAAATCTCGAAATCACGAAGATAATGATGGACGCTAGTTGTAAATTACAATTCATCCTATCATTTATTTTATTTTATTTTATTTTATTTTTGGCTGACTACAGCCTCTTTATAAAAATTCATATAAACTTTACCAACCTCTAAAAAAAACTAAAGTCAATTGAAGGAGGGCATACCGCATGCCAATTATAAAAGTGCATCAAACTGCCTGCTTATCTTTGCTTAATTGGATACAATACCAGTTGACATTCATCTTTAGTGTGGTCAACAAAAATCATGTTTGACCCCAACCTGAGCAATTGCGAAGATGTATTATAACATATAAAATAAAAATATAATATATATATGTACATAAATCATGGGGTGGACTTGCATTTCTAAACATAAATGTTCATATATTAAAATAATGTTTCAAAGTATTAGACCACAACAAATCAAAGGGTTGTTTGGTTGCAAGTAGTTTAAGCTCAACTATTTTAAATGTATTGTATGTTCAATTTAGGAGGTGAGCTCTTATTTTGGTTAAAAGCAAAATAGAAATAAAGTTAAGAAAATAAAATAAAAAATAAATTTAATCCCAGTAAATAACTTAATGTAGAGATCACCAAGCTCGACGGGTTTAGTTATAATGAATTTTGCATATCAAACAGTTATTTAAATTTTATATTTATATTTCAATTTAAGCTCGTTTCTGTTTGTCAAGGGCCGACCTAAATGTTGACCCTCATATATAATCTACAAGACGAGTAGATCGGACATGAGGAGAGAAAAGAAGAAAGGATTGTGACAACCACCAAAATTGATCTAAATAATTCCCATTTGGAAAACAAACTCATATGTTGCATTTAAAACATCAAAATTACTCGAGGAATGGTGTGCTATGATTGAATGGAACAGACACACATAAATCATCAAACTTTTAGCACAAAGTGCTCGATTTGAATGGAAACATCTTGACCGTCAACAAAGTCATTCGAAGTGACATTCGATTATGAAATGGACAGTGCGAGTGCACACAAAATGATGAATCATCTTAAGTGTATTCTACGATCAAATGAATAAAAAGATGATAAAAACGATAGATCGACAATGACGTGCTAGTAATTTAAACTCGAATAACCTCGATCGCCAAGTCTCTCAAATGTCCTATGATCGCAAATGTACCATGCGACTGCATCCGAAACATCAAATTTGGCTAGAAAGTACACCCATATTGCTAGGCTCTCATTGATTAGTGAGCGAAATTCAAGATTTAAAATAAAAATAATAATAATGCCAGCCACTGCCCTCGTTCCTTGTGCTTAACGAGTCGAACACGAACAACTTTTTAAGCTCGAAATATAAATGAGCCGAACATGAACAAATATTTGTTTGCTCGTGTTTGGCTCAAATTGGCTCGAAAAGAAATAAGTAAATAAATATATATATTGGTTCAATTCGGGCTAGCTAAGCCAACAACACTAGTTTTTCTCATTTCTTCGTCAATAACACCTTAATAACACTATGATAACAATCCCAATAACACCTACTTGAAGTTGTGCAAACGTCTTAATAACACCACTCAGTACCACAAGTGCGGGACTGTAATAACACTGCAGTACAACCTTCAATAAAACCAACTTGACGTCGTTGTCACGGAACCGTAATAACACCATGAACAACCTGTAATAATACAACAATAACACTCGCCAATACCGCCGCAAACTTTTCAGCCACGTTACGCCAATTCCACCCCTGCCCGTGCGATCCAACCGCAGTAACACCATGATAAAACCCCTAAATAACACCGTGGTCGTCGTCCTGAGACAATACAACAGCGATCCAACCTAAATAATGCCAAGATACAACCCATAATAATACCACAATATCACCGGCCAATACCACCACAAACTTTTCAGCCATGCCGAGCTAATAATACTCTTGCCCGCGCCATCCAACCCCAAAAACACCACAAAACAACCCCCAATAACACCGCGCCAACGATTCTGAGCCAATACAGTCACGATCTAACATAAATAAAACCACGATATAACCTGTCAATTTCTAGCCAAAAACAAGCTGAACACGAACAGAAATATGTTATTCGAGTCGAACATGAACACATTGTTCATGAGTCATTTTAAACACGAGTCAATTTCAAACATGAGCCAAATTTGAATGAGTCTAACACCAGCTGAGGCTGAGCTCGCTCAAGCTCAACTCGTTTACAACCCTAGCTGCCACCCACTCCTTCCATTGAGAGCCCGCTATATCATCTTAAGAAAAATTAAAAAAAAAGACATACCTAATCTGTCTCCCTACTCTCTCCAAATCTAAGAGGACATTTGGGGCGGATTGAAGGTGCGGGAAACACTTTGAAATGTCATCGTATTGTTCAGAAAGCACATTCTAATTGCACTGTAGAATATGACATTTTCTATCCTTAGCATTCGATGTTGCAATTTTGACCCTGCTACCTTCGAACGGTTACTCTCTGCTCTATCTCGCTCCCATCTCCTCTCGCCTGCCCTCTGCTCTTACTTCTCCTATCTCTCGATCTTGTAAGTTTCTTTCCTCTTCTTACTTTGATCTCGCGTAAGATTTGTAAGTTTACCTCTTGTAAAGATCTCTTGTAAATGTTCGATGGATTGGAGTTTGTTTTTTTTCTTTTTTTGGCTCTATGCTATGGAACTCTTCCTCATGCATATCTTGGCTCTCTGTTAAGCATTATTTTGATTCTAGGGCTTTGGGCATTATCTGATTTGGGCATTCTCGATGGATTGGATTTCATTATGGTTTTAGATCCATTGCAATTTGGTTCTGTTGCAGTCCTCTTCTATGAGGTTTTTGGCTTTATACTATGGAACTTTTCTTTATGTATTTGTTGGCTCTCTGTTAAGCATTACTTTGGCCCTATGTCATCTCTAACTTTCGAGCCATAATAGAAGGTAATACATGAAAATACTAGAGTACAAGTACTTGTTGTAGAATATTTTTAAGTGCAACTAGTAAGAGTTTTTGTCTTTATGTGCCTTATAAATGGTTCAATCTCCTCATAAGCCATTTTGTAATGCACACAGAGAGTTTTTCTTTGCAGATCTCCAATGACATTCAAGGATGTCAACGTAAAAATAATTTCACTTGAATATTCACGTTTGCGTCATTACAACTTGCTCATTGGTCGGAATTGCTCTTTAGATTTAAAGGGCACATGGATACTTAAAACCGCACAACGTTGCTCGAGGTTTGATTGTATCCCAATCGGAGAACGTTGCATGGGGCTCGATGGTATCCCAACTGGACAACGTTGCTAGAGACATGCTTCATCTGCATTTTAAAATGAATATTACATACTTTTAATTGTTATTTTAATACGCTATTTTTTTTTATTAGGTTACTTGATACTCACTCTTAAGTGAGGTATATATCTTTTTTTTTATTGTTATAAAGTGGTTTTTTTGGTTCTCAACTGTCAAAAGTATAGTCGTTACAGTTTTGTTGCAAACAGCAACATTGCACAGTGTCATAATGGTCATTTATCCAAAAAAAAGATGCAAATCAACTGTTTTCCAAATGCACAAACCAAAGCTAAACAACTTATCCAGATCAAGAATAGAATGATCATTTATCTAAAAGCTGTTGCAAATCATCTGTTTTCTAAACGCACAAACCAAACAATCAGCTAACTTATCAGGATAAGTTGTAGATCCTTCATCGATCTGCAAAGGTATAAAAGATGGTATTTCTCAACCTTTAAAGTCGAGTGCGACGCTTTTGATGCGAAGAGCGTAACTCATGCACACTTTTCTTAGCATGGCGAGGGAAATTTGAAGGCGGCTTTAGTGATTTGTTTTGCTTCAGCGACGTGTTTGACGCGACGAGCGGAACACATACACACTTTTGTTAGCATGGCGAGGAAAACTAGTATGCGGCGCTTATAGCGCAATCCTTCTTGCGAAATGTTTAATGCGACGAGTGAAAATCGTGCATGCTTTTCTTAGCGTGGCGAGGGAAACTCGTTGGCGATGCTCATGATGAAATATGAAAATACTTGTTGGTAAGGCGTTCTGCATGTACTCCATGCACTCGTTTCTTGGTGTGGTGTGTTTCAAAAATTCGGTCACAATGTCTCACAACACCGACCATGCATGTCATCCTTGGCTTGGTAGGCAAACTCAAACTCCCGATGCAACCCCCTACAGGGGACTACATCGGGAGGCTTTCAAAATTTTGTCTGATTTTGGGACTTTACTTCAAATGGACTTGAAGTGGGCTGAATAAATTTAGAGTAAAATGTGAATACACTCAAAAGAGAACAAAATTGTAAAATGTAAGAAGTACAAAAGAGTTGAAAGCTTACTTGAAAGATTCAAAGGCATCATGCTACCAAAGCAAATGAAATTTTCCTAACCTGTAAAACTTCAAGATGTGAATTGAACTAAATCATGATCACCTATTTATTGAAAGAGAAAGGAATCATGTGAGTTCCGCTTTTAATAAAAAAGTTACCTACAAACAATTTCACCACCCAAATTAAATCCAAGTGAGGTCAAATTTTGCTAGCCAAATAAATGTGAAAATTGTAATGCATATAAATTTAAACTTCACCACCGGATCTGCAACCCCAAATACATGAGCAGATAGAAGACAAAGTTGAGGTCTCTAATGAAAATATTTGCATCCATCTCAATGATGATATCCCCTTACAAATAATAATGAAACCACCTAAAAGTAAGTTAAAGTTAACAGTTAAAATACCCACATGTGCTCTGACCAACGTGCTAAATACTCGATCTCAAGGTTTTGCACTAGTTAAAATGTGTGCTTAAGCTCAAAACCAAATTTTCCAAAACACATACAAGAAATCAATTACAATTAATAAAATTACCAAGACAGCATGTGCCCCGACATGCCTCTAAATATTCAAGCTTATGTGTTTAAGATTGTTGTGTGGGCAACGAGCTATCTTGCCTATGGGGCAAGGTCATAAGTCCCACACTTTGGCCAATCTGATCCTCCTCCCTACAGGAGCCAGAGTTGACAAGATTGAGCCTCAACTTAAGCCAATCCAATCCTCCTTCCTACGGAGAATGGAGTCAACAGAATTGAGCGCCTACTAAGGCAATATGATCCTCCTCCTTACTAGGACTAGAGTTGATAGGACCGATGCTTTTAATGGTGTAATTTATAATATTTTTCGATGATGGCCGAGTTGATAGAACATTTCAACTGGAGGGGTATATTTGAAAATTATGTTCAAATTCTATTTCAAATTCAATTATTTCAGTTACTAAATCCGATCCTTTCTAAGTGGGACAAAATGGATAGGTTTAAAGTCATTCATTCTCTGATGATGATCATATTGATAGTGAATCTCAATCGGAGTGGTCTATTTTAAAAACGTGCCTCAAAGTCTATTTTGATCCTCTGTAAGTAGGATAGCTTCGATAGGGTTCGAAGACATTAATCCCTAANTGCAGACTCCCGATGCAACCCCCTAACGGGGGACTACATCGGAAGACTTCCAAAATTTTGTCTGATTTTGGGACTTAACTTCAAATGGACTTGAAGTGGGCTGAATAAATTTAGAGTAAAATTTGAATACACTCAAAAGAGAACAAAATTGTAATATGTAAGAAGTACAAAAGAGTTAAAGGCTTACTTGAAGGATTCAAAGGCATCATGCTACCAAAGCAAATGAAATTTTCCTAACCTCTAAAACTTCAAGATGTGAATTGAACTAAATCATGATCACCTATTTATAGAAAGAGAAAGGAATCATGTGAGTTCCGCTTTTAATAAAAAAGTTACCTACAAACAAATTTCACCACCCAAATTAAATGCATGTCAGGTCAAATTTTGCTAGCCAAATAAATGTGAAAATTGTAATGCATATAAATTTAAACTTCCCCACCAGATCTGCAACCCCAAATACATGAGCAGATAGAAGACAAAGTTGAGGTCTCAAATAAAAATATTTGCATCCATCCCAATGATGATATCCCCTTACAAATAATAATGAAACCACCTAAAAGTCAGTTAAAGATAACAATTAAAATACCCACGTGTGCTCTGACCAACGTGCTAAATACTCGATCTCAAGGTTCTGCACTAGTTAAAATGTGTGCTTAAGCTCAAAACCAAATGTTCCAAAACACATACAAAGCTATTTAAAATCAATTATAGTTAATAAAATTAACATGACCGCATGTGCCCCTACATGCCTCTAAATATTCAAGCTCATGTGTCTAAGAATGCTGCGTGGGCAACGAGCTGTCTTGCCGATGGGGCAATGTCATAAGTCCCACACTTTGGCCAATCTGATCTTCCTCCCTATAGGAGCCAGAGTTGACAAGATTGAGCCTCAACTTAAGCCAATCCGATCCTCCTTCCTATGGAGAATGGAGTCAACAGAATTGAGCGCCTACTGAGGCAATATGATCCTCCTCCTTACTAGGACTAGAGTTGATAGGACTGGTGCTTTTAATGGTGTAATTTATAATATTTTTCGATGATGGCGCGTTGATAGAATATTTCAACTAGAGGGGTCTATTTGAAAATTATGTTCAAAGTCTATTTCGAATTCAATTATTTCAGTTACTAAATCCGATCCATTCTAACGGTGTGTTTGGAGCAGCTTATACTTATCCAGATAGGTCACTTATCTAGAAACGTGGATCGCAGGGTTCGACTCGTGTTCCACATTTAGTGTAAAAAACCAACTGTGTTTTCCGATAAGCTGCTCAAACGCAGTTTCCAAACGGTAAGGCGGTGTTTTCAAAACTTCTCCGCAATGGATAATCTGCCCCAAACGAAGCCTAAGTGGAACAAAATGGATAGGTTTAAAGACATTCATTCCCCGATGATGGTCATATTGATATTGAATCTCAATCGGAGTGGTTTATGTTAAAAATGTGCCTCAAAGTCTATTTTGATCCTCTGTAAGTAGGATAGCTTCGATAGGGTTCGAAGACATTAATCCCTAATTATTGTCGTGTTAAAAATGAATCTCAATATATATATATATATATATATATATATATATATATATATATATATATATATATATATATATATATNGCTATGTTAATGTTGAGGGTGCTTTGTTGTTTTGCTGACATTTTCAATCATCAGCTTTGTAAATGACATTCAAGTCTAATTTTTAATTAAATTTATGGACTTTTAATAGTCAAACCATTTGATGGATAAAAGAAAATGCAAAAATAACCATCATGTAAATAATTTTTCATTTCTTAAGTGAGATAATGCTTGATCAAGCATATTGCTGCAGAAAGATAATGTTTTTAATTGACTAGCATTATTAACTAAATAGCCCAAAACTTTGGCTTTCTTGGCTTGGTTTGTGGCAGAAGCTAAAAAGCTTAAGTTGATTGAATTAAGAAAATTGGACAATTTTTTCCTTAGCTTAAATATATTTTTAAGGATAAGATAAAGATTATGACTCGCAAATTCTATTTTTTTTAGCCGAATTTTAATGAAAAAAATGATAATCATAAGCTCATAAGGTCGGGTGAGCCCGCACTTCAATTCAATATTTTCTATTTCCAACTAATATGCTATGCATTTGAGGGGAAAAATATTATGTTCAGAGTCCGGATGCAAGCTTGCGTCCGGACAATCGCTGCAATCCACCAAAAAGAGCGGAGAAGGAAAATAAAATGACCTCCGATGAATTGCTCAACGCAATATTTTTTTCATTTAACGACATTATTTAAGTTTTTCATAAATTAATTTTTATGGTATTTTTCATATATTTTTTCTTTTTTTTGGTAGAAGTCACAACTTTGTGCATTAAAAAGAAAAATTGCTAATCAGTCTTACCCATTAAGCTTCAAGGCAAGATAAGAATCCGCAAACTGCTGCGCACTGCGGAGGCAGAGGCATTCAGACAAGCGAAGCTGGTGCTCTTGCAAATAATATTTTTGATTTCGGCTCTCTGCCAAGTAGAAAGTTAATACACCAGCAGGAATGATTTTGGTCACTATTCTCCTGTTCAGCTTCATCTGCTGCTCAACCTTAGACTCCTGCGCCTGCTTCTTCTCCTCATCCGTTCTGTAAAATATTGCTGATCGATGGTGTGTGCTCGCTCCAAATCTCTGGAATTCAAAAAAAATTAAACTTTCATTTTTTCCTTCTCTGAAAACCATGCATAAACAATGAAAGCATGCAGTGTTAATTACCAAATAATCTTTGTTTGTGGGATCATGGTTTTGAAAGAAGAAGTTGCAGAGTGATTTATATGTTGTCTTCCTCCTGTCATAAGTCACCTGCACAGCCTCTGTGTGTCCTGTTTTCTCTTCCAATACCTGCATGAAAAAGTAGCCAGTAGAAAATATAAATAGTAACTATGGATGGTGAAGTAAGAATATGAAACTATAGAAGTAATTTAAGTTATATTACATATTCTTCCTACATCTTTATAACTTGGCTTAGCAATCATTCCTCCAAAGTAGCCAACCGCGGTTCTCTCCACGCCGCTTTCCGTGCGGCAGAAGGCGGCTTCCAGCTCCCAGAAACTGCCTGCAAATTGCTTATGGAGGTTATTATATATNCGCGCATTCCGTGCGGCAGAAGGCGGCTTCCAGCTCCCAGAAACTGCCTGCAAATTGCTTATGGAGGTTATTATAAAAAAAAAATTTGACAAAGTGAAAGGGCGGTTTTCTGGCAGCAATTTGAGATAGTCATGTATGAAAAAGCACAATTTTCNCGGTTTTCTGGCAACAATTTGAGATAGTCATGTATGAAAAATCACAATTTTCATATATTCGGGAGGTATTTGAGGGTTATGTCGTTGTTATTGGGGTTAATACCCCCAATAACCCCACAAAACCCTCAAATGACAGGAAAAATATGAGCGGCGAATTGCAGAATGTATTAGAAGGTTATTGAGGTATCTCTTAATAACCTGTAATAACTGAGTTATTGGAAGATTATTCGGGGTTATACACAAGCAGAATTGCATGCATATGACGTACACAAATAGCACTCCCCAAACACACCCTCAATTTCTTGTAGTAACAAAACAATACCAGAAAAATAACCACTAAAGATGGAAAAAATCATCACTAAGGCACGAAAATAAAAAAGAACTAATAAACTCACCTGCGGCAAATATGGCATCTTTTAAAAATTCTGGTTGGGGGAGATGGGAAGGAGAGGAATGTCTGGTTTCATTATCGCCACTGTTGTGCTGAGTTTTGGGCTGAGGGAGCAATCTGTACATCTTGGATTGATTTTGGTGGAGAGATGAGATTGAAGAGAAAGGTATTGGACTAATAGGGAGCTCTGAACGATATTTGGGACGATTATAAAGAATGACCCGGTTGTTTTCTACTTTAATTGTTTTTTATTATGTTTATATTTTCTGAACTTTGATTTATATGCTGTGCAGTAATATAATAAGATAAGAAAGAAATAAACAGCTGTTAAGGATTGAAGTTTGACTTTTTGTGATATCGAGTTTGATGTCATCCACAGCTGGAATGAAGTTTCAAGCTTATAATAAACATCGAAGACTGATTCATTAGATTGAGCCGTACATTTTCCTTTTCCTTTGATGATGAGTTTGTCCGAGCAACCACAAAGTTGAAGTGTTGCTTGGTGTTTGTTTGAGACCGTTGCAGCTTCTCAGTTTATTTTTTTTATTGCTGCTTAGTTGTTCAAGGAAGCTACTGAGAGAAAACTGCTGCGGAGAAGCTGACTGGTTGTTTGTTGCAGCTATGTGAAAATAGTTGTGTTGTCGCTGTTTCTGGATAAATAATCATTCCACCCCTGTTTAATAATGTTGTGTAGGAAATGTTTTTTATATTTACATCTCCCAAATCTTTTAAAAATTATCACCATTTAAACTTATCAAAAGTAAAATATACATTTTCATGTATGAATAAGGTGTTTTACACATAAAAATTGAACTTTAGGTGTCAAATTTCTAAATACATTAGAATGTAGTGGTAACTATGCAAATTTATCTTTAAAAATAATAAGAATTTGATGGAGCCGCCCATGCTTGCCTCGTCAACCGTCCTTGAACCCATCTCTTCCATGGTGTCAACGCTGCCCTCCGAACCTCCGACTGGATCTACGTCGATGCCAACATCGAGTTCCCCGTGCGTTCCTCTCCACCACTCCTTCCACGCCGAGCAATTCCTCATCACCAACGCCGCCTTACACTCTAAATTCTCGATCCCCTTCATCGCCGTATCAGAGTTCCCTTGAGGTCTCTGCTTGCAGTTCTCGAACGAGGAGGAGCAGGGTATAATATGCTTTCACTTGAACGGGGAGGGGCAGTTGGTCAAACTGGGAGGTGGGACGGTTAGGTAATATGCTACCGCTTGAACGCGGGCCGCTTTTCGCTAAAACCACGTCTCGCCTCAATCCCCTGCCGAACCAAACGGACCCTTAGTTTCCAAAGGTGAATTTGTCAACAATTTATTTAGAGGATTGATAATATATGTACTTTATTTCACTACTTAACAAACTATTTCTTCTGATTAATTTATTCTATAGTTTTGATACATGTATTCTGAGTTGTATATATCATTTTATATATATATTTAAAGTGAAATTTTCCTCAACAATGGCCTTCTGAAATAAATATATATGAAATTTTCTCGCTCTATCCAGAAAATGCTCTTTCTCTCTCTATGAGGAGGAGAAGGTCTCTCTCCTTTTGGCCCATAATCTATCATTTTATATACCCTTCAAATTTAGACCATATCATTGATTGTGAACTGTATAATTTAAATCCTATAAAACTTTAGCTTTTATAAACTTTATCATAGTTTAAATATTCATCAAGCAAGCATGATAAAATAAAAAAAATGGTGCATGAAGTAGTCCACTTATTAATATCATTATTGATCCGTATATTTACTTTTCAAACAATTTGAAAATTTTTGTACATTATAATGGAACATTTTATTTTCATGAGCAATTAGAGACATCCTATAAGAATACTTTGATGCATATGATTAATGATAGACAATCTTAAAGGTCTTGGAAACATATGGCACTAGTTATGGTATTATATATACATATATATTGGATAGTTTTAAATTTACATTAAAAATCATAGCATTGCTCAAGTTGAACCATGGCTTTCCAAACCCACTCACATTGTTTAATCATAAGTCCTAAATTGATTGCAACCATTAATAAAACTCATCTTATATAAACTTCGAATAATCTTCTCGAGTACTTATGCCCGTGTTTATGATTAGTGTATTATACATTTCTCTTCTATTATTGCTTTAATGTTTTGGTTGAATGCTACCAATTTACAAGTGTTAGATCAATCATTCAAGTATTTTATGGATTAATTATATTGATTAACTAACTTCTTGAGCTAACTAGCATAGAACTTTTAAGATTACCTTTTTTTTTATAAATATTCTTCAATTTTTTTAGAAATGAATGCTTTCTTTTGTTAAGGTATTTTTCAGATTATTTGACTCATCTAATGATCGATGTGTATCTCATTATGATGGAATTGCACAAACTAAACAAGAGTATCTTCTCATAGTAATTAAACACCAAGTATGGAAATTAGAACGATTAGATGTATTATTCGATCAATTGAAACAAAATTATGTGAAAAAATAAACTAATTGCAAATCAATCAAAGAGAAAAACAAGATTTGCTATAAAAAATGAAGCTCTGCAAGGAAAAATCAATACTGTTAAGATCTAGAGATTGAATTTCTCCTATTATAATGTGGTTGAGTGATTTTTAATTTATATATTAACTATATTTTATTCTACCAAATTCTGATCATAAGTAGTAGCTATCTTTCTTATGAAAAATTTAGGATTTCCACTTTCTTCATGCAACCTACCGAAGACTTAGGGAGATTAAATACAAAAAAAAAAAGTTGCTAATTCTCTTTGAATCTTAAAATTGATTCACATACTTTTTTTTTTCAGTTTTCTAACCTATAATTCATCCACTAAGCTGTTTTATATAAGATGAGCTTGTTTTTCATCTCTCAGCTTTGAACAAACTTCAAGAAAAATTAATCAATGATCAGTCTATTAATAGGAGTTGTGATATAGTACAAAATATGTGGTAACTATTAAAATGAAAAATCTAATTTTTTTATTAAAAAGGAAACTAATGCCAAACTTTATGGTTACATTCAATTCCATAAAAATTGAATGTAATTCATGATAAAAGAGGGGAAAACATGATAATACTTGAAAATTGAAATGATTATACTTAAAGCTAGAAGAAAAGGCACAAAGTAACGCTCTTGCTTTACGACTACAATCTTTATCTTTTTTTTCATGTCCAAGCATTTTAGAGCTTCAATAATCACTCCCTTTAAGAGAACCTTAAAAACCTCTGAAGGGCTCTGTAAATTCCAATAAGATAGTTTCCAAACTTAGCCGTTGGACCCTCCAAACGTCTATTAATTTATTTTTAATCATAAATATGATTGCAACATATCATCCAAATATGGTAAAGTTTCATGTTGAAGTTAATCAAAATTGGGGCTAGGAACCTGTTAGCACATAAGTGCTTAGTCTTATATCCTAGGTGTTATTTTAATTTAATCTAGTTGTTAAACACCGTTACTGGGCACCTAGGCCCTGAGCTCTCAAATTTTAGGTGAGATTCTAGCAGCTAAGTTAGCTTCGAGATTAAGCACCAGAATGCTTATTTGTCTACTTTCTAAGTTGATTCTAGCACCTTGGCAATGATTCTCTATTTCAGAGCACCAACATGGATATCTAGTGTTAGATCTAGCATCTATGCATCAAGCTGGGTGCCTAAAGTTCTTCTGTTCACATCAATTGCACCCAAATTATTATGAACATTTATAGAAGTTAATTATGCACATTTCCTTTTTATTTTTTTTCTAAAGCTTCCCGTTCACCATCAAAATTCAAATTTGAGTAATTAGTGTATGAAAATTTAATAAATAATGTGCATATAAGCATAAAAAGTATTGATCAAAGGTTGGTTAAATATTTGTAAATTTTGTGCGCATCAAACTCACCCATAAATAGATCTTTTCTTGTCTGCAAAAAAAACCTTAAAAATAAAATAAAAATTATTCTTATGAGTTAGAATCTTAGGCACATGTTCAGAGTTAAAGACACACAATATTAATTATTGTTTTATTTGGTTAGGGTGTATCAACAATCAAACTTAATTGAATTAAATAATTGATCATTTAAGTTTAGTATTGTTAATTGAAACTTCTCTTTTAAGTTTAACACTAATATTTTAACATATTTTGGTTCATAATGTTTTGGACTGCATTTAGTATTGAGTTATACAAATTCCATGGAGCTAACTTTATCACCTAATAGAATTAGTCAATAGATAAACCCTTGACCCATGTTCAGACATGGAAAGATTTATTATTTTGGTGAATATATTTGTTTTTTAGTTCTTAAGAAATATATTAGAAAAGTTATGAAGGGTTATTATATCAAGCATTGGGCTTTTTTTCTACCATGCAAGTGATAAGTCTCACCTTTTTTTATTTATGCTAAAAGAACCAACAACTTTAAGAAATAATCTACCGCAGGTCTATAAAGATCTCTTGGGTGAAGCAACCCATGGTTGCTGACGAAAAAATTTTTCGATCATAATCAGACCAACTACCTCTTCTGACGAAGTAGACCGAGGATCATGACAACCTGAGATGACAAAATCATGGGATCTTGAGCGGGTCTTGTCATCATCTTCCCTAATTAATTAGTAATCTATCTTTTAGACATCATGAGGCTTTAACCTTAGGATTAAGCCAATGAGGTCATTCTGTTATGATTGTGTTCAGCGCTTTGTTTCCTCATTAGACACTTGCTTGAGATGAGTAAATAAAATTTATTTTCTTATATAATTCCCTCCTGTGATATGCTAGTCTAGGTTGCTATAGTTTTCCTTAAATGTTTATAAGATATCATAGTAACTTAGAAAGTGCTAACTTTATTTTATAGGGTTATTGTAGTAAACTTAGGCTATCATATTAAACTCAGTTTGCAAGGTATCCTTGGATGAGTAACCTCTGATTGTTAATAAGGAATCCTCTGATTATTTCTAATCAAACAAATTACATACACTAATAACTCTTGGATGATGGATCCATTGAATCTTGATCAGAGTCTTCATATAATAAAAATAATAATACAACACTATCCAAAATTAAATTAAAAGTAAAAGACAATCAGATTGAAAAATTAACAAAACATAAACTTTTAAAGACACTAAAACTTAAAGAACCAACAACTTGAATAGATAATCTACTGTAGGTATATAAAGATCTCTTGGATGAAGCAACTATGGTTGCTGACGAAAAAAAATTTCGATCATGATCAGATCAACTACCTTTTATGACAAAGTAGATCGAGGACCATGATAACCTGAGATGACAAAAGCATATGATCTTGATCGGGTTTTGTCACCATCTTCCCCAACTATTTAGTAATCCATCTTTTAGACATCATGAGGCTTTAACCTTAGGGTTAGGCCAGTGAGTTCATTCTATTATGATTGTGTTCTGCGCTTTGTTTGTTTGTTAGACACTTGCTTGGGATGAGTAAATTAAATTTATTTTCTTAAATAGTGCCCTCCTGTGTTATGCTAGTCTGGGTTGTTGTAGTTTTCCTTAAATGTTTATAAGATGTCAAAGTAAACTTAGAATGTGCTAACTTTATTTTTTAGGGCTACTATAGTAAACCTAGGCTACCATAATAAACATATGTTTATTTTCTATTATGTCTTTTCTTATTTATAAAGTTAGGGTGTTTGTCATAGTTGGTCAACTATTGACATTTGAACCATTCGAGGGAAAATAAACATAAACAAAGTGATGAGTCTCAACTAAACCAACAACAATATTCGAATTACCTGTTTGACCGACGAGCCTAACAAAGACCTACCATTGGTACTCACTTTGTCCTCTTTTCTCGTACTACTTTGTTTGTGTTCGATAGATTTGACTAAATTTTAGGTTGACATTTTATTTGTTTTTTTTTCCTAGATTACTGATAGGCTTATTAAAGATTAAATTTTCTACCTAAACTAAAAAATTGTAACATAACTTTTCAAAATTAATAAAACTGATAACCAAAACTAAAAAATAAAGAAAACATTGAATTCACATTCACACTCTAGAAATGTCATGCATTATAAATAAAAAAAAAAATTGATATTAATTAAAATTGAGTAGGCACATCTCTTTGATCTAGAAAAAGCTACGAAAAGATCACTTTGGGTATAATCATTTCATATTGCATCTATTCATTACCTTTACCTATTGTATGGAAAGGTGTGACTTGTCCTTTGAGAGTCACCACTTTGTAGAGTGAGTTCTGAATCTACACATCATACGGTCTTAAAAACAAATCTTCTAAATGTTCATCATCAAAGACTTGCATACCTATTCAAAGCTTATTATGTTCACTCAACACTAAAGGTTAACCAAAATAATAAAAATAGTTGAGTGTGGCGAGCTTTAAAAATTAAAAATTAAAAATTGAAAATTTAAATTACCAAAAATATATTCATATTAGTCTTATGATATTATGCATGCCACTCATATTTTGTTAGCTTGATTTTATAATCTAGTTGTAAAACATACTTTTTCTAATAAATGTTAGTCTATCTCATTTTGCATTCATTGGGACTAGTAATGCATAGTTTTACTATGTTTAGATAAGGTTATAAGTCCGTTACATTCTGTCTGTTCTTTTCTCTTCCTTTGAATTAGGACTCTGGAGGTCTTATTTCTTTTAATAAACCTCACTTTAGTCTGACGATTCTAAGGTTGCTCATCCAGTCACGACATATATCCTCATATTTTAGGCTTTCTCACCATCATATGCCTTCTGATCTAAGTTATGAATTTTTAATATTTTTGCGATACAATTATTTATTTTTAAAAATTACATATTAATGAATGTATAGAATATTTCAATTAAAAAATAATATAAAACTATTATATGTTCAAAATATATAAAGTTTTATTTTCTTAATTAAATTAATAATTAAATACTATATTTTTTAAGAGTATCATGCAATTTTTTTAAATTAAAAATCGTATTAGAACACCTTAAATTAATTTGTTTGGGGCATAATGATATTTTTGAGAATAAATGATAATTGTAATGAAAAAGGTATAACGCAGGTAAACTTTAAATTCAACGGTCAAAATGCAGTCCTATATCTCAAAATGAACGGACTGGATTCCCCTCCTAAATCAATTTCCAAAAAGTCGGCGTCTGCTTGGCAGCTGTGAGCTCAGACGTAAATGAGGGATATGGTCGCCCTGTTTTTCACTCCTTTTCTTTTCCCCACCGGAACTAGGGTTTCCTCTCCCTCCTCTCTTGATCTTACCATCCTGCTCTCCCTAACCTCATCTCTATTGCCTTTCTCTTTACCTCTCTTTTTGTCAACACGATGCCCAAGGAGAGACGAAGCCGCTCTGTTTCTTTTGATCGCCCCTCTCCTTTCCCCTCCCGTTCCACCAATCATCTGCGCCACTCCCCTCTCCCCTCTTCCTCAAGAAATCCGCCTGGATCTCCTCGGCCCGCAGCAGCTGACTTTCAACAATGGGACGAGATCCGTTGCCCCGTGTGCATGGAACACCCCCACAACGCTGTCNAGTTCTCTCCACGCCGCATTCCGTGCGGCAGAAGGCGGCTTCTAGCTCCCAGAAACTGCCTGCAAATTGATTATGGAGGTTATTATAAAAAAAATAATTTGACAAAGTGAAAGGGCGGTTTTCTGGCAGCAATTTGAGATAGTCATGTATGAAAAAGCACAATTTTCAGATATTCGGGAGGTATTGGAGGGTTATGTTGCTGTTATTGGGGTTAATACCCCCAATAACCCCACAAAACCCTCAAATGATAGGAAAAATATGAGCACCAAACTGCATAATGTATTAGAAGGTTATTGTGAGGTTATTGAGATACCTCTTAATAACCTACAATAACTGAGTTATTGGAAGATTGTTCGGGATTATACACAAGCAGAATTGCATGCACATGACGTACGCAAATAGCGCTCCCCAAACACACCATCAATTTCTTCTAGTAACAAGACAATACCAGAAAAATAACCATCAAAGATGGAAAAAATCATCACTAAGGCAC
>JXCR01069537.1:0-31868 GCA_002079205.1 Phalaenopsis hybrid cultivar
TGAAACACAAGTGATGTGACCGGTTTGGGATAACCGATCGAGGCATAAGTGGTGTCGGTGCATGTACAAGTGCAGGATATAAGATGCAAGTGCAAGTGCAACGTGCAAGTGCAAGGTGCAAGGTGCAAGATGCAAGTGCAAGATATAAGATGCAAGTGCAAGTGCAACGTGCAAGGTGTAAGGTGCAAGTGCAAGTATATGACACACAATATGTAACAATGCAAGTCACACATATGCAAACAATGAGGTGCAAATGACCACACATGATAGCGAGCCACGCTCGTACTAACGGTCTCACCTAGGAAACCTAAGGTTTAGACCCTTGGATATGCGGCATCGCCGCCTCTTGTTTTGGTGAGGGAATGTGAGGAGTTTTCTCCCCGGATCTCCGAAGGGAAAACTTTCCACGGTGTCGCGAAATGTGCTAGCTACAAAGCTTTCACCATTTCGCGAACTCCTCCAGACTTTGCAAAGCAAGCCAGCTACAAAGCTTCTCTCGCTTTGCCAAGTCTGACCCCCTAGCTTCTCCAAGTAAAGCTGGGGAAACCCAAAGCAAGGGGAGTGAGAGACTCCGACCCATCGGGACTTGTGTTAAGGCTCACAACAAATAGGAGACACTCGGCTCTACGGGGGGTGTTTGGTTACGCACAGAAAGTCCTAACCTAAAGGCTAGCTCTAGGAAATCGACGATCCATCACGTAGGCACGTCGTCGCGCCGACCCATGCCAGCGCANAAATCGACGATCCATCACACAGGCACGTCGTCGCGCCGACCCATGCCGGCGCACGCACCCCGTGTGGGCGATCGAACTCACACGCCCAGACACCACTAAACCTAAGGCTAGCTAGAAGTTTAGGGGATCTCACCACCGCGAAGGTTGTGGATGCGTTCTCTTTATGCTGAGGGAAAGATAGCCCACGTTTCCGGCGAACCTCGACAGTGGTCTAGTCCGCGCGCCAATTGTCTCGTAGAACATGCACGGAATAATAAAGAGGCAACGAGGGACAAAAAGTACTCAAAATAATTGATAAAATCATATGAAAGTACAAAAGACACATATACCTTCGAGGAGGCTTGCTCGGCGGTACGCACCGGGAGCGAATGAAACACGGAGGATAGCCCAAAATCTGAGGCTTATCCTCACCGTTTTACTCCGACGAAAGAAAACACAACACCAGCAAGACAAAAGCCGGCAAGGTAAAGAAAATTCGGCGAGATTGGCGGGGTTGACCAAGAAAAAGAAAGAAGAAGAAGAAAAAGGAAAAATGAAGAAAAAAAAAGAAAAATTAGGAGAAGAAGAAGAAGAAGAAATAAAAAAAATAAAAATAAAAATAAAAAAAAAGAAAAAAAATTAGGGGGAGAAGAAAAGAAATTATGATAAGAAATAGAAGAGAAAGAAAAATCAGAAGAAGAAGAAGAATAAGAAGAGGAAAAAGAAAGAGAAGAAAAAGAAATAGAAGAAAAAAATAAGAAAAAAAAATTAGAAGAGGAAGAAGAAATAGAAGAAGAAAAAAAAGAAGAAGAGGTATAAGAAGAAAAAGAAAAAATTAGGAGACGACGGATGGCTGGCGGAGCAAGACCGGCGGCGACCGGCGCCTGCGACGGAGGAGAGGGATCCGGGAGGTCTCGCGGATCCGGAGGGGGGGTGCAAGCGGTTTGAAAGGGTGAGGGTGCCGGCGACGGGCTTCGCCGGCGTGGAGATGGCCGGCGACCTCCTTCGCCGGCGAGGAGAAGTCGGCGACGGCAAGCACGGGCGGTTTTCGCGAACGGGAGATGGTCGGCTGTGAGGAGATGCGGACTGGAAGAGAAAAATTTTTTTTTTATTATTTTTTTTCTTGTAACCCTTTTTTTTTTATTTTTTGGGAGAGAGAGNGGAGGAGAGAGGAGAGAGGAGGGAGGAGAGAGGAGAGAGCAAGGAGAGAGTTACGCAGTTTTTAAAAAAAAGAAAAAAATTTTTTTTTAATAATAATAATAATAATAATAATATTATTATTATTATTATCTCTCCGCATCTTTTTGTCGAATGCGTCATTGCAGTGAAATGAACCTCTCCCCTAGGTAAATTCGACGTTCTGGACTCGACCGCACTGTCCGTTTCATCGTCTAGGGTCGTTCGGACCACTTATTTTAGCAATCGGGACGAAAATAAAAATTTAAGCATTTTTAGCCAGCACGCGAAACTGTGGTCCAACGAGCGTCCTTCGTAGATAAAATCGACGTTTCGGATGCACTCATGTGGTCCATTTCGTCGTCTGATGTCATTTGGATAATTTCACCGACGAACGGGTCAATTTTAGCCAATTTCGTGCGCGACGCGATAACTAATTTTCGTCGATCATAGGTGGACGCCCTACACCTATGACATCCAAAAAAATTGATGCCAACACTTTTCTTAATCAAAAGAAATGAGTATTAACAAATTGCTCCCATTTAACGTCTAATTTTAGGTTAGCTTTAAAATGGACTGTGTTCTTATGTTAGAGTCATCTGAATGTTATTTGTAATGGTCATCTAGAGATTAGATATAGAATTTACAATTATAATATAAACATAATAATTAATTTTGTTCATTTATTATAAAACCTAAAAGTGCATTAATATGTCAATAATTATAGAGACATGATATAGAACTAAAATTATACATTCGATAAAAAAAATATTTAGAGACATGTTGTGGAATAAAAATAAACCCAATTCCTTGATAATACAGTCTAAAAGTACATTAATGATACAAAATATGACCTTTGAACTTTACATGAGCATTAAATACACACTATTCTTAGTAAGAAAATCATAGCAATAACGATAAAGATCAAAGTAATTACAATTTTGTTCTGCATTAAGGTAGCTTGGAGCTTCTTTTTAGTGCTTTTCACAAAGCTCATGATCTATTCACCATTTCATATGTTGCATGACCAATATCGTCCAATCAAATGAAATAACCACAATTGTCTTTTGTTCAATTATGAAAACATATGAGAAATTTCTTCCAAAATTATTTTAGTTATAGCATTTAAACAAGATACATTGTAAGTTGTGTTGACATGTTGACAATCTCCCAAGCTACTTTTTGATATAAAATATTGACTTGCGCTCTCATTTATGAATATGATCTTTATCGTCCATTATCATAAAAGGTAAATTCAAAAGAAAAAAAGAAGTTAGGATCGAGCAAGACATTGAAAATATTAAATCCAAAGAGAGAGCTTTTTTTGAGATCAATAACAAAAAGGCAGGAGTGGTAAAGTAGGATCAAACTATAAAGGATAGGATGAAAGCTTCGTTTGCACCAATTATAAGGGATGATGAGATTCAAATTGAAGTGCTCACCCTCAACACTGTTCAAAGATAACACAATTCACGCACTGGATTTGTGAATTAAAACCCAAGGTTCCAAATCATTGCATCAACATAACTAAAAGCGATACTTAATTTTTTTAGTATTATATATAAAGAATTTATTGTATTCTTTTTAAATAACAAAAACAAAAGTCATTGTTCTTCAATATGTAACTATGAGAAAAAGCTCTGTTTTAATTTGAAGAACTTCCACATATAATAATAACAAGAAGGAAAATCAAATTGATTGTATGACTGGTAACCCTAGGCTTTACCTACAACTCATGGAAAACAGGAGGAATAAGCCATCCCTAAACACAAAGTTGGGTGCAATCAGAGAGAAAAATAAGAAAGAGATAAGAGAAAATGACATGCATTTACCTTCAATCCTAAGAAAAAAAAAATGGCAACAATAAATTCTACAAAACCTCAAAATAAGTTGCTTTTTCATTAGTTTTACCATTGGGTAGGACTAGATTGGGGAAGAGAAAGGGGAAGAGAAAAATTGGCATGTTATCGCTTTTAACGAATGATGAAATGTGGTATTTTTGTTTTATTAGTAAGTTTGAGGTGCTTATTATGTAACTAGTATTTCAAGGGGATTAGATAAATAGATTGTAATATTTTTGGTGGTATGCATGTAAATCGCCCCCTTTTTTTGAAATATTATTAAAGTTTTGGAATCAATTTTAATAATATTAAATTTATACCTAAATACTTAATTTTTTTTTAAATATAATAATAAAAATGAAGGGCGTTTACACACACACACACACACACACACATATATATATATATATATAGCTTAATTCTTATGAATTTTTATTTATAACATCTAAACATTCTATTTTACATTTATACTATATAAATCCTTTATGTCACATAAAAATTAAAAACATTTTAACTTTCAAAAAAGTTTGGAATACACACATAGCGTGGATGTTAAAATTGAAGCTTAAAAGTCATATATATATATATATATATTATAAGAATTGAGTGGCATGCACTCAAAATAATGTAATGCTTTTCAAAAAAAGAAAAGAGAAGAAGAAAAAATTTGCATACATAAAACGTACGCAGCACTGCGTACGTCAGTAGGTTACAGAGAGCATATTGAAGGTTATAACAACGTTATATCCGTTGTAACTTCTCTGTAATCTACCTGTAACCTACCTGTACATTCTAGTAAGTTCTGCACTTCTGTTGTCATATATTTATAGGTTACAGGTAGATTACTGAAAAATTACAGGAGGCATAAATAACTCCTCAATACCATCCCTATCAAATATTTGTGTGCGTAATGTCACAGACTAACTTTCCTCAAGCCACCCGTGCGACTTTAGCTCTCTTTCTTAGCACTAAATCAGTCTTACCCCTCACAACACTGGACTTATGAGTCTCAAGCACTCATAAGAAGAATAATAGAGAGAAAAGAATACTTTGCACTTGAATACTTGAATGTTTTTGATTGAATGCTTGGTAATTACAAATGAGGGGAGGAGCTCCTATTTATAACATCTTCCATGTCTTTGGCCTTTAATCTAGTCAATGTGGGACTATTCCGTGTCCAAGAGAAGCTTTTAGATTACAATATAATATTCTATCTCTTAGACTATTCTTATGTACATACATAACTCTATAACATTCTAGATTATTCTTAAATTCTCTTTAGAGCTTTTCCTTCTTGTTCTCTCCGGAATGTGGTGGAATCTTCTAGAGCCCCATTGATGACTCTCTATATTTTGACCTTCTCTAGAATCTTCCATCATTGGCTCGTCTTGATGATTTCTCAAATATGGCGGAGCGTGACACTCTCCCCCACTTTAACCTACAATGCCCTCATTGCGGCTTCCCCTGCACCTTCGAAACTACCTCTTCGGTTTGCCCCTGTACTTGGCAATTTTTGGCTTCTCCGTGGTGCAACATGTCTTCCTGGCTGGCGGATTATCTCTTGCCTCCACCACGTTCCTTGGCACCCCAACTCTTTGGGACTTTTCTCCTTCATTAGTATGAAGGATAGCCAAGTTGTCCCCCTTGTCCGGTGAAATGCCATCCCTGAACTGGACTGCCGATAACGTTTTGGATCCTTACTTACTTAACCTTATTATCGGTATTGAGCAAGCTAGACTCCCTTCCGTGATGCACAGGCTATTAGCAAATGACATTGAAAATGCTCTTGCTTGCTCTAAGAAGTTCATTTCCAGGACAACTTTGTAATCATCCAAAGGAATGACAAAGAAATCTAGATTACCTGATCATGCCCCAATGCTGGTCTTGACTCCCTTAGCCACTCCGTCGATCAGCATCTCTGCTGAGTTGATGACTTTGATAGAGCCCCCTCCTTTAGTCATCTGCAACCCCAATCTTTTTGCTTCCTCGCTGGAGATGAAGTTGTGGGAAGCCCCTGTATCTATCATTGCACTGGTAGTCTTCCATCCTATTGTCATCTCCACAAAGAGTAACCCCTTCCCTTAGGGTTTTGTTGGAGTTCACATTGCATTCAGCTGTTGAAAAGATCCTACAAGTGCCTCCATGTCATTTTCCCTATCACTTTATTCTTTATAGCTTGCAATGAGAGAGTTAAGGGCCTTCTATTGAGGGCAATCCCTTGACCAATGAGGTCCTTCACAAAGAAAGCAACGATTTTGATATTGTTTGTTGTTGGTCTTCCCCTTGTCCCTTGCCTTTGTTGGAGTTGATTCACGACGTTTCTCTTCCTTGTTTTTGCCCTTGTCACCCCCACCTTTGATGTTGCAACTCTTCTTATCTTCAGGCTTTCTAGGCTCCTTTGAATAATCAACCAGGCTTTCGGCAACCGCGATGGCAGTGGCAAGATCTTGCACTCCTCGCCTCCTAAGCTCGGTCTTTGCCCAATGTTGAAGCTCATCCATGAAGTTGAAGAGAGCATCCTTATCTGATATATCTGGAATTTCAAGAACTAGACTTGTAAACTCTTTGATGTAGACTTAAATCAAACCTTCTTGCTTAAGCCTTCGTAGCCAGGCTCGAGCCTCGTCTTCGGCATTCTCGGGATAGAACTATTTCCTTAGCTCTCTCTTGAAGTCATTGAAAGTGGACATGGTGCATAAACCTTTCTCTACATCTCATTTTCTTCTGCTCCACGAAAGCATAGCGATGTCTGAGAGATAGAGAGAAACAAATTGAATTTTTGCATCTTCATCGGCAATCCCCATCGCTCTAAAGTATTGCTCTATTCCTCATATGAAGTTTTCTACTTCCTTCGCGTTGTGAATACTTCCAAAACTCATAGGTTTTGGAACTTCAATCATCCTGGCTTCGGAAGTGGGATGGCTTGTGGATGCGCGAGTGCCTTCTTACACAACAAAATGTTCCCATGCATTTCCTCCAAGCTAGCACGCATGTCGCTCATCTCTTCCTTATAGGCACTTCACACCTCTTAGAGCTTCCCCATAAAATCTTCCTGCAACTTAGCCACTTGGCCCATTAAGGTTTCCTCAAGTTGGAGCATCATACCTCTGATTGTTGAATAGATGGTGACGTCCTCCTCATCGAGTCCATCAACCCTTTGGCCAAGGTCCTCTACTTGGCCCTCTATGCCATTCTTTGCCTCCTCCATCCGAGCAAGGCGCAAATCAAAGCTATGCATGATCTCCTTAGACCTTCCATGTGGCTTGGGTGCAACGGGGTCCCTTTGCTCCTGACGACCTCGCCCTTGAGATGACTCCACGTCAGTGGCTTCCGACTTCATCACGTGCTCCTTGATGTTTTTTCGCCATTCCCTCGAACTAAAGCTTTGATACCAACTTGTCACCTCCCAAAAGAGCTCTTAAGAGAGGTGGGCAGCCCATGACTTAAATACTGCTTTTCAGCCTTACACCTAGCCGATGTGAGACTATTTTTCCATGACATTCTCCTCCACCCAATCATGTGACACCCTTGTCACGGATTGGCTCCACCGAGGGTCCCACCGGATCATGGAGAGTTCACACACCTGACAGACAATAACCTGCTCTGATACCACTCCACTTGTCACCTCCCAAAAGAGCTCTTAGGGGTGGTGGACAGCCCAAGACTTAAAAACTGTTTTTTGGCCCTACACCTAGCCGATGTGGGACTATTTGTCCGTGACATCCTTCTCCACCCAATCACGTGACACCCTCATCACGGATCGGCTCCACCGAGGGTTCCACTGGACCATGGAGAGTCCACACACTTGGTAGGCAGTAATCTGCTCTGATACCACTTGTCGTCTCCCAAAAGAGCCCTTAAGAGAGATGAACAACCCACTGTTTTTTGGCCTACACCAAGCCGATGTGAGACTATTTGTTCGTGATATTCTCCTCCACCCAATCATGTGACACCCTCGTCACGGATCAACTCCATCGAGGGACCAACTGGACCATTGAGAGTCCACACACCTGACAGATAGTAATCTACTTTGATACCACTCTACTTATCATCTCTCAAAAAAGCCCTTAGAGGTGGTGGGCAGCCCGGGGCTTAAATACTGTTTTTGACCCTACATCTAGCCGATGTGGGACTATTTGTCCGTGACATTCTCCTCCACCCCAATCACATGATGCCCTCGTCACAGATCAACTCCACCGAGGGTCCCACTGGACCATGGAGAGTCCACACACCTGACATGCATTAATCTGCTAAGATACCACTTGTCACATCCCAAAAGAGCCCTTAAGAGATATGAATAGCCCAAATTTAAGAGATATAGACAACTCAAGACTTAAATGCTACTTTTCAGCCCAACATATAGTCGATATGAGACTATTTGTGCGTGACATTTTGCTTCACTCAATCTCAATATCAACATGTGCTTAGGTACGCCGAGGTATCTAAGGCATATAAGGCAAGCACCGCTTCGTAATCAAATATTGCTCGATTCTCTTCGTCGTCCCAACCTTCACCACCGGCTCTGTCCTCCACGCCCTAATCTGTCCAACTCTAGCTTAACCGATCCTTCAACTTATTGATTCCCAAATATTATTTGTTCTCCACCCTCGATCATTTGACATGTTTTTTTGATCTAAGTTTCAGGATTTAACTATTCATCGAATCAAGGGTTCCGTGTTCGACTTCATTCCGTTGAATCAAGTTCATGAGATTGGTGCAGCAGAAGCGGAAGAGTAATAGGAGATGTATAGCAATTTCAAGGAGCAAGCGATCGAGTATGTGAAGCAGGCTGTACGGGAAGACAATGCTGGGAACTATGTCAAGGCCTTTCCCCTTTACATGAACGCGCTTGAGTACTTCAAGACGCATCTCAAGTATGAAAAAAACCCTAAGATTAAGGAAGCGATCACCCAGAAGTTCACTGATTATCTTCGGCGCGCTGAGGAGATACGGGCCGTGCTAGATGAGGGTGGGCCAGGGCCGGCATCAAATGGGTATGCTGCGGTTGCTATGAAGCCGAAGACGAAGCCTAAGGATGGAGATGATGGGGGAGATGATCCGGAGCAGGTTAAGCTTAGGGCGGGGCTTAACTCGGCGATCATAAGGGAGAAGCCGAACGTTAAGTGGAACGATGTTGCTGGCCTTGAGAGTGCCAAGCAAGCATTGCAGGAGGCTGTCATACTGCCCGTCAAGTTTCCTCAGTTCTTCACAGGTATTTTCTCTTATGTTTCTATGGATTATCAACTCTAGAATATTTTCAGTGATGAATTGGCTGAGAAGAGTCGTAATTAGTAATTAACAATCACTATGCCATTGAAAAATTTAATGTATTTGAGATTTTTGAACTGACCATTTTCTTATTAGAGAGCTTGCCAACAACCTACAGAGTTGTTTTTTTTTCTTCATTGGGGGCCATGGCCAGCCAATTCCATTAATAGTAAATGGTAAGGGGGTGTTTGGCCATCAGTATGATTTAACGTTTTTAGGATTTAGTAAATCTGTGAATCTGAAATCCTTTAAGTCCACCCTATAGTCTTAGGGTGCGTTTGGGCCAGCTTGTACTTATCCAGATAAGCCGCTTATCTGAAAACGCAGACCGTGGGGTGCGACCTGTGTTCTGCGTTTAGTGTAAAAAATTATTTGTGTTTTCGGATAAGCTACTCAAACACAGTTTCCAAACGGTGAAGTGACATTTTCAAAACGCCACCGCAGCGGATAAGTTGCTCCAAACGGAGCCTTAGTAAATCTGTATTTAAGCCAAATTGATGGCAGAATTTGAGACCCTAGATCTGAAAATTCACAAATCTACGAAACTCCTGCATTTTAGTATTTTTGCTGAAGTTAGTAATTCCGGTGATAAATTCTACTAAAAGATGCTACTAAACTATGTAATGATACATCAGACAAGAACCACATATGTAATGTTTAGAATTGACATCATTGCAAATACAAAAATAAAGATTTCATCATATAACAAAATTGACGTTGGATACTGGGATGCAGAACTCTCGCGGTCCAATGTTTGCGGATTCCACGATTGTGGGAGATGACTGAGCGCCTCATTTATATTTATATTTTTTATTTTCTTTCCTTTATATTAGGTATTTGCTATGAGGGAACTTTAATATATGTTGTAGTAGGTTATTTGAGATTTCAGTTTTCACTGAGTTTATGAATTTATGATATTTCTCTCTGAATTTTGATCTTCAGAGAGCTGTAATCTCTTCATTTTGCAAATGGCGTGTCTCTAGCTTGCCTAGGAACATATGGTGGAACCCCCTCCCCGTCAGCATCATGTTGATTTGTCGTTCGCTCGCTGTTTTTAGCTGGGTCGCCGCTGAACCCTATTCTAACTATTGTTTACAACCGAAAAGTGCAACTTTCTTACTTTCGGGTCGTTGCTCAACCGTCACTCACATCGAGTTTCAATAGCCATCCATCTTCCCACTCATATTACCCTGTCTAAAACTTTTCTAATGTCTTTTTGTGCTCCATCACACCTTTTAGAAATCCTAGAACGATATCATCTTATATCAGAGCTAATCAAACATTCATTTGGAAGAACGAGATGACATACCCACCAAGGAGAACCCTCATCGAGGTGCCCAAAAAATTACCATGGGGGAAATGCAGCGAAAAATCCTCTGATTTTAGTTGATGCTTGTTGATTTTGAAAGGAGATAGCATGGAGAAGTCATTCACAACATCAATGGTGACCACCAGATGAAGCAGATGAAGAAATCCTTTTCATCAAGTAGTTTCAAATGATGAAGAGGCAATGCTACTTCGATTCGACATTGAGTATAAGAGGAGAGATGGTGATTTTGGAGTTAAGGTAGACGATCTACTAGATTTCGACGGTTGCATGGACCCAGATGAGTTTATTGAACTGCTCCAGATAGTAGAACGAGTATTTAAGCATAAGGATGTTCTAATTGACAGAAGAGTAAAATTAGCTTCTATCAAGTTAAGGAAGAGTGTCTCTTTGGTGGGAAAATTTGAAGCGCCTACATTAGTGCGGAAAAAGTAAAATCACAGTCCAGCCAGTGAGAGAAAGAGTACATCTGCTACTTGAAGCAAGTAGGAATTCCCTTTTGAAGATTCGTTACCTCGAGTTTGAGGGCTGACTATCTAAGAAAAACCTAGCTTCTTATGACTTCGAGGGAGTTTGCTTCTAGGCGAGTTTTGTCAGATTTTGAGTCCTTCACCATTTAGGCCTTCTTCAAGAGATTTCTTTACATGCTACTTTTTTTTTTTTTTCCGAAAGTCTATAGCTCCATTCCTCACTATTCTCAAACTCTGAAAGTCTAGTAAGACGAAGTCAGACTAACTCCATGACAAGTTCAAACCAGTCAAGGTTCGACTTTTGGGAGCAACCTGTGAGAAAAATAGTCAAAAGTACCTCTTAGCCAGGAGGCTCAATCTTGTCTTTCTCTTTCAGAAGCTGTGCCCGGGGAGGAAACGCGGTAAGTATGGCATCAAGCGAGAAAATGCCCAAAAATTATTGTCCGGGTCGTGAAACTCGAATTGAATAGCAAGCCGAAAAAGAAAGAAATGGGCTTTGAACGAACCCTAGAATCTCTGGAGAGAGTGGCCTAAGTCCTCGTCAATTTTATTGAAGCCGGTACAGTTCCCTCTTTTTTGCTCTAGCCGATAAGCAATTAACCAACCGGTAAGCCGTTAAGGTCACTAAAATCATGTGTTCATGTGCGATCTCTACGAACCCTTACTCTATGGAATGGGGTAGTCCTCCTAGGCGGAGCTGGGCCAGTAGCGTGCATGTGTGCTGAAACACTGGAGTAAAGTGAAACCTATGGGGTCTTAAATGCTGAAAAACTACAAGGTGCGAATGACAGAAGCATTTGATGCAGGAGTTTCTTGTAGTGGTCCAGTCAAGCCTATATCGCTTGTTTCTAGCCTTCATGGTGAATGGCCCACCCTTTCTTTGAACCTTGTCAATGATCGAACTTCAAGATATGAACTGAGTGCCATTTGATGAGTGTGACCTTATCCCGAAGAATTTGATACTACCCTCATGATCGACATGGTCTAATCATGAGAGTAGTTTTTTATCATGTCNGACCCCAAAGCCAGAATGTCTCAAAACGAAGAGGCTATAGAGAAACTTTTCCTAGCGCCTTTGTCTCGAACTTCGTGAGGAATTCCATTCTCTCTCTCCAACAAAAAAGTGGGCCCCAGTTGTACACTTCCTTCGTTCTACGAATCCTTGTGGATTCTGAACTTCGTTCGTGAAGGAACCGAACTTTTGACGTGCACCCTTTTTTATGCGTCGCTTGACCCGAAAATGAGCTTTGCTCTTTTGGGCGCTGGGCTCTCCCGTGGTTCGCGAGAAGGAAAAAGGACTAATCTTTTGTTGCATATGACACGAGATGAAAAAGAGAGAGCTTCGTCTATCGATGAACAGCGGATTGACGGAGCTCTTGGCATTGCTTTGTTTTTCTCTCCTTTCCTATCAGCGAGTTCCGATCCTTTTGTTCGAAATTTCTTCGTTCGTACCAAATCGCTTGCAGAATCAAATCCTGTTCCACAAGATCAATTATCAGCTATACATCTTCCTCGCATTTATGCCGGAGACGTAGCCAGTGCTATGGGCTTTGGCTTATGTAGATCATAAATGATGAAGAGGATTGTGGCACTTCACTTGCCGCCAATGCTACAGGATGCCGCTAAAAAGAATGGAACGCTGCTTCGCTCTGCTGGATGCGTTGGATCCCATCATATAAGAAGGTCGCTCTTGACCCGATCATTCAAACATTTTGTGGGCGGCACACCTACTCTTTTGTTGTGTAGCATGAGAAGCCTGCTCATGCAGCTTCGGCGTCGCTTTTTTGCCTTCTCTTCTCTCTGGATAGGAGCGCTAATGGACACGGGGAGGGAACAGGCGAAGCGTGTCGTTCTTAATGGAAAGAAAGAGACCACTACTTTGCCTCTTTGTTGGACCGCCGACGCGAACACAGTGGTCTCTGACCAGGACCAGGCACGTAGTGTTCGATACTTCTAGCTCTCACGCACGACACTAGCTTTCCAAAAGCAAATGGTTGTGGCGCGAAGTACTTTTTCTCCCGCACTTTGTTACCTCAAGAATACAAGACAAGTTGATGCTTCAAACAATCCAGTTCCTCCTGTACAGGATACCCCTCCTCGGGAAGAGCCTGTGGAGGTACAGCAGAAGGTGGATTACAACGTTCTGGCCCACTTGAGGAAATTCCCAGCCAAGTTCAACATTTTTGACGATCTGATTCTTTCTAAGGAGATGAGAGAATCTTGAATCAAAGCCTTACAAGATCCTGAGATTTGTCTAGCTCAGTTAGCTGGTACTTCTCCAGATGAAGTTTGCTCTTTGAAAGAGAATCACAAGGTGACGTTTTCAGAGCAAGACCTCCTGCTTGGCACAGCTGACCACAATCGTCCCCTTTACATTTCCGTCAATGTGGATCGGTTCATGTTGTCAAGAGTTCTCGTTGATCCAGGTGCATCAATCAACAGAATGAATTTGAGAACTTTGGCATACCTCAACATAGATACACGGAAACTGACTGCAAACAAGACAAGGCTGCACTCCACCAAGGAGCAGCCTTGCCGATCAAGGAAGAGCTAGATCATCTCCTTTGGCTTGGGGAAGCCCCTTTTCTCATGCACTAGCACAACTCGTATTCAAGATCTCTGTTTTCNAAGGCTGCACTCCACCAGGGAGCAGCCTTGTCGATCCAGGAAGAGCTAGCTCATCTCCTTTGGCTTGGGGAAGCCCCTTTTCTCATGCACTAGCACAACTCGTATTCAAGATCTCTGTTTTCATTCGTGGCGGCACTGCGCATCCTATCCTCTTCAACAGCTTGGCGACGGAACAACGCTCTTTCTCGGCTAATTTCTCAAAAACAAAACGGACTCGGGTGAGGGGTGTGAACTTCTCTTTTTCTTCACCATGACCATGAGGTGGCGGTAACACGACAACAATCCTATAGATGCTCTCTTCTCCAATAGTAGCTGACAGTGGATGAAACCTGCTCCCTCTGAGGAGAGGTGAGGTTTCAGGTACTTCAGTTTCCTCCGGTTGAGGAGTTGCCTCGGTGAGGGCCAACTTTGCAGTCTCTGCCCTCCTGGCCTTCAAAACTTTACGGTTACGGTTCCTCCTCTGCGACTTAGTCAACGGCACGATCCTCGAACTGGATCCAACCTCAAACACTGATGGCGGAGGGGCAAACACAACAACTGAAACCTCTTCAAGCTGAATCTTTTTCCCTTTAGCAGATAGAACAGTCGGTGCGATGATAGCAAATCCAGTGGCAGTAGGGGTGACGACTCTATTCTTCACAGGAATGGCGGACTTGACAGGTACGGGGGCGACGGTGATCTTTTTGTGGCTATTCCTAAATCATAAAATGATTCCTACTCTTGTTTTATTTAATTATCAATTTTATTATTTANAACTTCTTTTTTTCCTCACCATGACCATGAGGTGGCGGTAACACGACAACAATCCTATAGATGCTCTCTTCTCCAGTAGTAGCTGACCCGCTCCCTCTGAGGAGAGGCGAGGTTTCAGGTACTTCAGTTTCCTCCGGTTGAGGAGTTACCTCGGTGAGGGCCAACTTTGCAGCCTCTGCCCTCCTGGCCTTCAGAACTTTACGGTTACGGTTCCTCCTCTGCGACTTAGTCAATGACACGATCCTTGAACTGGAACCAACCTCAAACACTGATGGCGGAGGGGCAAACACAGCAACTGAATCCTCTTCAAGCTGAATCTCTTTCCCTTTAGCAGACAGAACAGTCGGTGCGATGATAGCAAATCCAGTGACAGTAGGGGTGACAACTCTATTCTTCACAGGAATGGCGGACTTGACAGGTACGGGGGCGACGGTGATATTTTTGTGGCTATTCCTAAATCATAAAATGATTCCTACTCTTGTTTTATTTAATTATCAATTTTATTATTTAAAATTCATGATTTCCTAGGGTGTGAATGCAATGTGTTAATGCAATTTTTGGTTTGGTTATTATTGTTTAAATTATCTGATTTGAGTTTGGTTTTGATTCTTTTTAATAAAGAAAAGATTTTTNGGTGTGAATGCAATGTGTTAATGCAATTTTTTGTTTGGTTATTATTGTTTAAATTATCTGATTTGAGTTTGGTTTTGATTCTTTTTAATAAAGAAAAGATTTTTTTAGTTAAGTGAGTTTGAATTATCTTAGGGCTTTTATTAGCTGTTTTGGTTGAATTTAAGTGCTTTATAAGACCCTCAAAGGTTTAATTGGGCTGTTAAAAATTAAACTTTAAATGATCTCCTTGATTCTCCGGTTGTTCTAATATTCATTGGAAATCTTTTTGTGCTACTATCCGTATTTGATGAGTTAATTATTTAAATTTTAAGATTTGCTTGATGAAGTTTATTTATGANCTCAGAGGTTTAATTGGGCTGTTAAAAATTAAACTCCAAATGATCTCCTCGATTCTCCGGTTGTTCTAATATTCATTGGAAATCTTTTTGAGCTACTATCCGTATTTGATGAGTTAATTATTTAAATTTTAAGATTTGCTTGATGAAGTTTATTTATGATTATTTTGGTTTTTCTCTATTTCTCTGATTCATAGGTAAAGATCTTAATTATTTTGAAATCCTTTTAAAGTTTTAGCTCATAACGATATAGTTGTAAGTTCGATATTTTGAGTTAAAACCATTTTTGTCTTGATTTGAAAGTTATTTATCATGTTACGTTTTGTCTCATTATGTGGTTTGAACTAGTTGGTTGAAACTTCAAATATTAATGATTTTGTTTGTTAAGTTTNTTCATAACGGTATAGTTGTAAGTTCGATGTTTTGAGTTAAAATCATTTTTGTCTTGATTTGAAAGTTATTTATCATGTTACGTTTTGTTTCATTATGTGGTTTGAACTAGTTGGTTGAAACTTCAAATATTAATGATTTTGTTTGTTAAGTTTTGATAGAGAAAATGATATGTTCACAATATTGAGAAATTTACAAATGTTCTTTTAAATGCCTTTAATAATTTCAATTTTATTAAGTATTTGTTGTTTTTTATTAATGATTATTTGAATTTAAATCTTATAAAATTTAAATTTCAAATATTTAAATTAAGTTTTTAAATCTAGGAAAAAAGATTTTAAAGGAAGAGTCGAGAGGTTTTGGATAGATCTCATTGACGTCGAGTTTGCGTCATCTGTTTTATCCATTTCTGGGTAGCTTTTGCGATCGTACAATGCCTCGACCACGGCCGGGTTTTTCTCGCAAACACGCACAAAAAAAATTATATGAGAATTCAATTCAATATAGGATTAACAAAAGTATATGCGACGTCCAAAAACTAAGATGATAAATTTAACACATGCAAATTTAAGTGTTAGGTATGTAGACACATAAATATTACACAGTGGATTTGTAAGCTTGTGTATTTGACTGTTAAGCATGTGAATTCATAAGAACTACACGGTATGTTTGTAAATCTATAAGATTTCAACAAATTCAAGCAAATTTTGAGAGAAGTTTAAGAGATAATTATGTCGAATTTGGACAAATATTATGTGAGCTTCAACTAGCACTTGAGGGTTGAAATCACATTAGCTTTCAGCAATTGTATGCAGGTTTGAAGGCTTGCTTGGGGGTTGTTTAGGTGCTGAAACACTGCAGGTTTCGATTGAATTTGGGGCTTTTTAGGAGCAAGTTTGGAGCTGGTTTAGAACAGGATTTCAACATATTTGGAGAGCGATTTCAGCAAGGTTTAGTGGTTATTTGATAGAAGAATTTGAGAAGGATTTGGTGAGATTTTAAGGCTATTTTGTTGCAGGATTTGCAAAGGCAAGGTTATCCATCTCAACTCAACTAGATAGACTTACATACATACCGCTTAATTCTTATGTTTTTACATATCTAGCACCTAAATTTTTCTGTTCGCATTTATACCATCCCAGTCTTATCACAAAATACCATTTTAACTTGAAAGTGAGATATGCCTTTTCATACATAAGGTGATGTGTTTGTAAAAATTGAAGCTTTGGTGCTAGATATGTAGAAACAAAGGCTGCGCGTAGGTAATAAGTTATGTATCCCTGAATATTAGTCGAATACCCAATTAAAAGTTTGTAGAAACAACAAACCTGCTGGTAGCAACAAAGCTGCAATAATGATAATTTGGAGGATGACATATTCGTAATCGGAATAAGTGGTATGTTTGTAAATCTTCCTAAATAATCTCATCCTTGTGTTCAGTTCCTCAATAATGATTTCCGAATTCTACAAATGATCTTGAAAATATTTATCAGCCGACATAATCCAAACTTGAATTTGGTTACTTACAAGAAGTAAAAAAAGGTTGAAGTTTTGTAACCAATATTGTTTGAATATGAAATTAATATTAAGATAATATAATGAGAAAAATGTATTATGCGCCACGAGAACTATATTCAAATCAACCGGAACTTACATCCAGTCTGCACATACTGAAAATTCAAGAGATTTATGAAGCAATTCTTATGCCACCTCCGCTGAGTAAACCAAGATTTCCAAAACAATGGCCTCTTTGTAAGTCTTCATGCTAAGGGTTTTATTAGGCACAAAAGAATTAATAAGCGCAGAAAAATGATTTAAGTTAATATAGTGTTTTAGAATATTTCAAGATCTGCCTCAATTTTTTTATTCAATTATTGGGATCAGCTTTAATACAAATTAGATGTTACAATTATTAGGTCTTATTCAAATTTGAAATCAAATGAGCTTAGTTTAACCTTGTAACCTCATTTCTGTAACATATCACTCTATTCTCATGCATTTAAATTATATATGGTTCACCTGGTAAAATGGCAGGCCATCAAAGTAGAATTTAGCGAATCCTTCCCAGCTTTATTAAATTTTGCGAAGATTAAAAACTGAAAAATGTTAAATCCTAGGAATTTTGAGATTTAAAATCCCAAATATTTGCTTGTTGGAACAGAAGCTAAATCCTGCTAAAAAGATAAAATGACAACTTTAAATTCTACAAGTGTCTCAATCCAATTTCATCTTTGCTTTGCCTTAAATCCAGGATTATATAAATTCAATTGAGCGAAGTTTAAGAGCTATAGGTAATGGGAGGAAATAAGAGAATCACCTCTTTTCAATGGTTTTGGGTAGGAGCAATGAAACAGAGAAGAAATATGGGAGTTTGATGCTCTGTGTGCCGTGCTGTAGCTCGTTGCTTCCTAACTGGTTCCGATTGTGAAAATATATCACAAGAAGGANGCCGGTAAGCAATTAACCAACCGGTAAGCCGTTGAGGTCACTAAAATCATGTGTTCATGTGGGATCTCTACGAGCCCTTACTCTATGGAATGTGGCAGTCCTCCTAGGCGAAGCTGGGCCAGTAGCGTGCACGTGTGCTGAAACACTGGAGTGAAGTGAAACCTATGGGGCCTTAGATGCTGAAAAACTACAAGGTGCGAATGATAGGAGCATTTGATGCAGGAGTTTCTTGTAGTGGTCCAGTCAAGCCTATATCGCTTGTTTTTAGCCTTCATGGTGAATGGCCCACCCTTTCTTTGAACCTTGTCAATGATCGAACTTCAAGATATGAACTGAGTGCCATTTGATGTGCATGACCTTACCCCAAAGAATTTGATACTACCCTCATGATCGACATGGTCTAATCATGAGAGTAGTTTTTTATCATGGTGTTGGATCCCAAGTTTTTATGGATTCCTTCTTTGTTACCGGGGTCGACCCCAAAGCCAGAATGTCTCAAAACGAAGAGGCTATAGAGAAACTTTTCCTAGCGCCTTTGTCTCGAACTTCGTGAGGAATTCCATTCTCTCTCTCCAACAAAAAAGTGGGCCCCAGTTGTACACTTCCTTCGTTCTACGAATCCTTGTGGATTATGAACTTCGTTCGCGAAGGAACCGGACTTTTGACGGGCCAACCCTTTTTTATGCGCCGAGCTTTACTCTTCTGGGCGCTGGGCTCTCCCGTGATTCGTTAGAAGGAAAAAGGACTAATTTTTTGTTGCATCTGGCACGAGATGAAAAAGTGAGAGCTTCGTCTATCGATGAACAGCGAATTGACGGAGCTCTTGGCATTGCTTTGTTTTTATCTCCTTTCCTATGAGCGAGTTCCGATCCTTTTGTTCGAAATTTCTTCGTTCGTACCGAACCGCTTGCAGAATCAAATCCTGTTCCACAAGATCAAGACATCCTCCTCGCATTTATGCCAGAGACGTAGCCGTGCTATGGGCTTTGGCTTATGTAGATCAAAAATGATGAAGAGGATTGTGGCACTTCACTCGCCGCCAATGCTACAGGATGCCGCCAAAAAGAATGGAACGCTGCTTCGCTCTGCTGGATGCGTCAGATCTCATCATATAAGAAGCTCGCTCTTGACCCGATCATTCAAACATTTTGTGGGCAACGCACCTGCTCTATTGTTGCGTAGCATGAGAAGCCTGCTCATGCAGCTTCGGCGTCGCTTTTTTGCCTTCTCTTCGCTCTGGACAGGAGCGCTAATGGACACGGGGAGGGAGCAGGCGAAGCATGTCATTCTTAATGGAAAGAAAGAGACCACTACTTTGCCTCTTTGTTGGACCGCTGAAGCGAACACAGTGGCCTCTGACCAGGACCAGGTACGTAGCGTTCGATACTTCTAGCTCTCACGCACGACACGAGCTATCCAAAAGCAAATGGTTACTCTTTCTCCTGCACTTTGTTACCTCAAGAATACAAGACAAGTTGATGCTTCAAACAATCTAGTTCTTCCTGTACAGGATACCCCTTCTCGTGAAGAGCCTGTGGAGGTACAATAGAAGGTGGATTACAACGTTCTGGCCCACTTGAGGAAATTTCTAGCCAAGTTCAACATGTTTGACGCTCTGATTCTTTCTAAGGAGATGAGATAATCTTGAATCAAAGCCTTACAAGATCCCGAGATTTATNTGAGTTTGACGTCATCTGTTTTATTCATTTTTGGGTAGCTTTTGCGATCATCCAATGCCTCGACCACGGCCAGCTTTTTCTCGCAAACACGCACAAACAAATTTATATGAGAATTCAATTCAATATAGGATTAACAAAAGTATATGCGACGTCCAAAAACTAAGATGATAAATTTAACACATGCAAATTTAAGTGTTAGGTATGTAGACACATAAATATTACACAGTGGATTTGTAAGCTTGTGTATTTAACTGTTAAGCATGTGAATTCATAAGAACTACACGGTATGTTTGTAAATCTATAAGATTGCAACAAATTCCAGCAGATTTTGAGAGAAGTTTAAGAGATAATTATGTCAAATTTGGACAAATATTATGTGAGCTTCAACTAGTACTTGAGGGTTGAAATCACATTAGCTTTCAGCAAATGTATGCAGGTTTGAAGGCTTGCTTGGGGGTTGTTTAGGCGCTGAAACACTGCAGGTTTCGATTGAATTTGGGGTTGTTTAGGCGCTGAAACACTGCAGGTTTCGATTGAATTTGGGGCTGTTTAGGAGCAAGTTTGGAGCTGGTTTAGAACAGGATTTCAACATAGTTCGAGAGCGATTTCAGCAAGGTTTAGTGGTTATTTGATAGAAGAATTTGAGAAGGATTTGGAGAGATTTTAAGGCTATTTTGTTGCAGGATTTGCAAAGGCAAGGTTATCCAACTCAACTCAACTAGATAGACTTACATACATACCGCTTAATTCTTATATTTTTACATATTTAGCACCTAAATTTTTCTGTTCGCATTTATACCATCCCAGTCTTATCACAAAATACCATTTTAACTTGAAAGTGAGATATGCCTTTTCATACATAAGGTGATGTGTTTGTAAAAATTGAAGCTTTGGTGCTAGATATGTAGAAACAAAGGCTGCGCGTAGGTAACAAATTATGTATCCCTGAATATTAGTCGATCACCCAATTAAAAGTTTGTAGAAACACAAACCTGCTGGTTGCAACAAAGCTGCAATAATGATAATTTGGAGGATGACATATGCGTAATCGGAATCAGTGGTATGTTTGTAAATCTTCCTAAATAATCTCATCCTTGTGTTCAGTTCCTCAATAATGATTTCCGAATTCTACAAATGATCTTGAAGATATTTATCAGCCGACATAATCCGAACTTGAATTTGGTTAATTACAAGAAGTAAAAAGAGGTTGAAGTTTTGTAACCAATATTGTTTGAATATGAAATTAATATTAAGATAATATAATGAGAAAAGTGTATTATGCGCCACGAGAACTATATTCAAATCAACCGGAACTTACATCCAGTCTGCACATACTGAAAATTCAAGAGATTTATGAAGCAATTCTTATGCCACCTCCGCTGAGTAAACCAAGATTTCCAAAACAATGGCTTCTTTGTAAGTCTTCATGCTAAGGGTTTTATTAGGCCCAAAAGAATTAATAAGCGCAGAAAAATGATTTAAATTAATATAGTGTTTTAGAATATTTCAAGATCTGCTTCAATTTTTTTATTCAATTATTGGAATCAGCTTTAATATAAATTAGAAGTTACAATTATTAGGTCTTATTCAAATTTGAAATCAAATGAGCTTAGTTTAACCTTGTAACCTCATTTCTGTAACATATCACTCTATTCTCATGCATTTAAATTATATATGGTTCACCTGGTAAAATGGCAGGCCATCAAAGTAGAATTTAGTGAATCCTTCCCAGCTTTATTAAATTTTGAGAAGATTAAAAACTGAAAAGTGTTAAATCCTAGGAATTTTGAGATTTAAAATCCCCAATATTTGCTTGTTGGAACAGAAGCTAAATCCTGCTAAAAAGATAAAATGACAACTTTAAATTCTACAAGTGTCTCAATCCAATTTCACCTTTGCTTTGCCTTAAATCCAGGATTATATAAATTCAATTGAGCGAAGTTTAAGAGCTACAGGTAATGGGAGGAAATAAGAGAATCACCTCTTTTCAATGGTTTTGGGTAGGAGCAACGAAACTGAGAAGAAATATGGGAGTTTGGTGCTCTGTGTGCCGTGCTGTAGCTCGTTGCTTCCTAACTGGTTCCGATTGTGAAAATATATCACAAGAAGAAGGAAGATCTTCTTGCGACTCAAAATCCGTGAGTGATTGGTCGGAAGAGAAACTCTTGCAGCTTAGATGATCGTATGAGGAAGATGACCCATCTTGCACTTGGATGGAAGAAGGCTGAAGAGCTCAAACGATTGGGGGAAGAAGAGGCCCCTTTCAGATTGGAAGATTGAAGAAGGCAGGAGATCTCCATGACTAAGATGATGGAAGGAGGAAGGAGCTTCTCGCATGCGACTTGAAGAATGGAAAAGAAGCTTGCGAAGGTGGCCAACCGAAATGAATTGGGATCTCCTTAGCGCATCGACCGAAAATGACTATTTATAGCCATAGAAAGACTTGGGCTAATGATGTGGCGATGAGTTGGCAATGAACTAGCNGAAGATCTTCTTGCGACTCAAGATCCGTGAGTGATCGGTTGGAAGAGAAACTCTTGCAGCTTAGATGATCGGATGAGGAAGATGACCCATCTTGCACTTGGATGGAAGAAGGCTGAAGAGCTCAAACGATTGGGGGAAGAAGAGGCCCTTTCAGCTTAGAAGATTGAAGAAGGCAGGAGATCTCCATGACTAAGATGATGGAAGGAGGAAGCAGCTTCTCGCATGCGACTTGAAGAACGGAAAAGAAGCTTGCGAAGGTGGCCAACCGAAATGAATTGGGATCTCCTTAGCGCATCGGCCGAAAATGACTATTTATAGCCATAGAAAGACTTGGGCTAATGATGTGGCGATGAGTTGGCAATGAACTAGCGCCAAGTTGGCAGTCAAACCAGTCAACCAATCAAATGCTACCACCTAATTAATTGATTCTATTAAATGTGGGAAGAGATTTTCATTTTAAATTTTATTTTAAATTTTAATTTATTTTTATCATTCTATTTTTTTAATAAAATCAGATCATGTTATTATTATTTATTATTTTGTTCTAATTTTATTTTAAATTTGCATTGATTGATTTATGTTGTTTTTTANAAAATTTTAATTTATTTTTATCATTCTATTTTTTTAATAAAATCAGATTATGTTATTATTATTTATTATTTTGTTCTAATTTTATTTTAAATTTGCATTGATTGATTTATGTTGTTTTTTAATTTTAAGTTATTTTAGAATTTGGATTAATTATATTATAATTATATTTTATTTATTGTTTCAAATTTATATCTAAATCTTTATTTAAAATTGTTAAAACTGTTTTCTTGAGAATTTATTTAGATTTTTTTAAGCTTAAAATTCTTTTATTATTATTATTATCATTTTTAGTATTTTTATTTAATTACAAATTAGTTGAAGATTCAATTTTAATTATGTTTAATTTGAAATTTAACTAGGATTATATGTTTGTTTGATTTTCTTTATTAATTTCAATTTAAATTTAAGATTTCTTGATATTGATTCATATGTTTATTTCCAACTTGACATGAATTAAGAGCAAACATTAAGCCTGATTGAGAGGGTCCTTTAACGTCAGAAGACACTTAAAGCATAAAGTCAAGTCTCTAAGCTTAAAAGGTTGCTTAGGGCATTTTAATCCTAAAGGAATTCAACTCGAGCTTTATTAATTTAACCTTAATCAACCCAACAAAAGGTTGAGGATTCAAAGTCAAATAAATGAAACTACAAGGAGTCAAGAAATTATTCAAATTCTAATTGGTGTGGATCCCAACACTAGTCCTCTAGGCAGGTCCTAGGTTTTAGAGAGAGAAAGAGCCAGATCTCATAAAAATGAAGTCAACAGAGGGGTGCACCTCAACTTTGGAAGTCTCCTTAGGAGCTTTATGTGAAAGAACCCCTAACAATGCATCCAGGTCCTTCTAAGGAAGAAGAATCAACCTTTTTTTTCTGGGAGAGTGACAGGATGGAGGACACAAAACTCCCTCAGTCCACTGTTTGCGGATTCCGCGATTGCTGAAGGCAACAGAGTGTCTCTTTTATTATTTATTATTTATTATTTTCTTTCCTTTATTTCTTTAGCAAGTTTCCTTTTTTTTGTTTCTTCCTTTTTGGTTCTAACCTTTTTCTCTAGTTTCTAATTAGGTATTTGTTATGAGGGGACTTATATATGTTGTAATAGGTTGTTTGGGATTTCAGTTTTTACTGAGTTTATAAGTTTGAGAGATTTCTCTCTGAATTTTGCTTTTATGAGTGTTGTAATCTCATCTTTTTTGCAAGTAATGCGTCTGTAGCTTGCCTAGGAAAAGGTGGTAGAACCGTGGAATCCCTCACCGTACGCACTTTTCCGATTCGTCCTTCGTTTGCTGTTTTCAGCTGGGCCACCGCTGAACCTTGCTCTACCTTCTGTNTGTGGAATCCTTCGCCGTTCGCACTTTTCCGATTTGTCCTTCTTTTGCTGTTTTCAGTTGGGCCATCGATGAACCTTGCTCTACCTTCTGTTTCTAGCTAGAAAGTGCTGCTTTCTTACTTCCAGGATGCTGTCCAGCTGTCACTCCTGTTACCCCCAGCCGCCATCGGCCCTCTCACTCCTGTTACCCCCAGCCGCCATCGGCCCTCTCACTCCTGTTACCCCATCTACAACTTCCCTAATTCCTTTTGGTGCTCCATCACATCTTTTAGGAACCCTAGAACAATATAAAAAATGATTTAAGTATAACAAGTATAATTTCCTCCAAAAAAATGACCCAAGAACTTGAAAACAAAGGCTAAGACTTAATGCTAATGAAATCACAGGCATCACTAGAGAGAGTGAAGGACAAACTATAAAATCTCGAAAGGCACATGACCGCATGATTCTCAAGGGCATTTGTATAAATAAATCATCTCAAAGGCACAACATATCCCACAAAAAAATTTGAAGGCATAGGGATGCAAAAGAGCTACTTGTTGAGCCTCATATATATAATTTAACCTTATTATTGGCCATTTGACAAAAGAGAGTCTCTTGACAATGAACTGTGAAAGTAAAGCTGCAAAAATCTTTAAAATATATTTCCAATTTCTCAAACATCCATTGACTCCATTAAGTTTTAACTGAAATCCAATCTTGAAGAAGCGGAGATGCATATCTCACCATTTTATAATAATAGAAAAAAATAACATGCCTCTAGCAAACAAAAGAAACAACCCATAGGAAAATTACCCATGAAGTCACATGAATAATTGAAGAACTATAATATGCTAATAAGAAGATACAATAGGCAAGAAGCAAGTAGAAAATATTGCTATGCTCAATGCTTAAAACATTGTTGAGGCCGGTGCCTTGAGGCATGCCTCTAATCGAGGCATAGTAGCGTATCGAAACTTAAGCCTCACTGATGAGGACGGGACTTATGACTTTTTGCAAAGTAACGTATGACTCAATGCACAATGCCTCAAGGCATTTGAGGCCGTGCTTCATTTTCTTAATTAAATTAAATTATATATTCACGTTATTAATATACTTAATCTAATTTGATTTCTTATACAATATACAACCATCCGTGCACAACATACAACAACCATCGTGTACTTGATTTAGGGTTTTTTCTTTATCGAATGTTGTCTCAAGCCATTCAAGCATTTCGGCTTCCACTTGGCCACTTTGTGTCGTTGTTGAGTGTCCTCCCGAGCCGCTCGAGTGTCGCAGCTTCCACTTCCCCACTTTATGTCTTTGTTGATCATCATTGCAAGCCCGTTCGAGCATCACAAATTCAGCTTCTTCTCTCTATTGAGCGAAAAAATCCCATGAAATTATTATAAATTAGCCATAAAAATAATACCCCCCACGGGAAGGCTTGCAATACAACTATGAGAAGTTACCCTGCTATTAATTAAAGCTAGAAAGGTGGTATCTGATTGCATTGCTAATATTAAGTTGATAAAAAAAGAACCTACAAAAGTTATGATTTCTTTGATAGAGTTTTAGCACTTTTTATAACTTGATGTGCTGATAAAAAAATTTCATACATCTTTAGCTCTTAATAACCCAACACATTTGTCACGTGCTCTAACTTGTACCATAATGTTTGGAAATAAAGTGAAGAATCCTAATGAGTAGGGTTTGAACACTCACCGTGCTCGAGAAAAAAATATCAAGCATATTGATCTCTTTGCCTTGGCCATTTATCTTTTCAGGATTTAGCTGAGTTGAGATCTTTCGGAATTCACAAAGCTTTAAGTAGAAGATTTTCCTTAAGGGGGAGGACATCTCATGATGTTGAAAATATTTTGTTGTTTGTGTTTTGTGAAGGAAAATAGCTATTTCTCTCAGTTTTTCAATTGAAAATATATGTTACATATANAACAGAGAAAAGTTTCTGCATTTAGATCTCCTTTAATTGGGGTACTTAATATAGAAAATATATTTATTAGATCTCCTATGAACAAGCTATTTATATCAAGCTTCATATATACAACCATTAGATTTATTACTTTCCATAACACTCCTCAAGTTGGAGCATAGATATTTATCATGCTCAACTTGTTATAAATATAAGTGACCCTAGTTCCATTAAGGGTCTTTTTGAAGATGTCTTGTAGTTGTTCCTCAGTCTTTACGTCAGCCGTAGAATTAAAATTTTGTTGAATTTTTTCAGGAACAAAATGACAATTTATCTCAACATGCGTAGTTCGTTCATGGAAGACAATGTTTGAAGCAATATGAAATGCAGTTTGGTTATCACACCACGTCATTGCTGGAACTGTCATTTTAAAACTCATTTCAGTCAAGAATTGAGAGATTTAGATCAATTTACTTGAAGCTTGTGCTATTACTCGATACTCAGATTTTGTAGTGGACCATAACACCACATTCTATTTCTTACTCTTTCATGAGATCAAATTATCACCAACAAAAATACAATATCCAGTAATGGTTCTTCGATTGATCATGGAACCTGTATAATTTGCATCACATAAACATTTAATATTTCCATGCTCATGATTATGATATATAATATCTTATCCAGATGCTCTTTGGGCATAACTTGTATCTGTTCCAAAGTGGACTAATAATGACGGACTGTGAGGGAAGATATGAACTGACTTATATTCTTAATTGAATAAACAATATCAGAGCGAGTCACTGTGAGATAGTTAATTTTCTCACTAACTTCATCATTCAGGATCATTAAAAGGCTCCATTCTTGATAAGTTGCTGATTAGAAAACATTAGAGTACTGTATGGTTTGGCTTCTAAATTCTCAGTTTCTGCTAACAAATCTAAATCATAGTTCCGTTGAGATAGAAAGATGCCTTTCTTGCTTATTGATACCTCAATCCCAATAAATATTTCAAGAAACTCAAATTTGTATTGTTGAACTGATTTTGAAGAAATAATTACAATTATAAAATTCTCTACACATCACTTTCAATAATAATTGTATCATCAATATAAACCATCAATAGAATGGCCCCAGAGGTAGATATCTTGTAATGTGATCACTTTTACTTTTCTACTTCCCAAACTCTTCTACTGCTTGGCCAAATTTTTTAAACCATGTTCGAGTATTTTACTTCAATCCATATAATTACTTCCGAAGATGACATACTTTTCTAGACCCCCCTTGAGCAACAAACCCAGGAGGTTGCTCTGTGTATACCTCTTCTAAAAAATCACCATACAGGAAGATATTCTTCATATCAAGCTGATGTAGGGGCCAATTATTCATTACGACCAATGAAAAAAATAGGCGAATCAAAGTCAACTTAGCTACTGGAGAGGGCATGTCCAAATAGTCAATCCTATAAGTTTGAGCATAGACTTTAGGAACCAGTCGAGTTTTGAGGCGAGCTACAAATTCATCAGAATAAAACTTAGGTGCAAAATCCCATTTACAATCAACAACCTTCTAGTTAGAAGATAGTTCAACTGATTCCCAAGTTCCATTTTCAATGGTATTCATCAAGCATCACTGTTCGCCACCTAGAATAAGATAGGGATTGCTGAACAGAACTTGGGATCTCAACGGAGTGAGAGAAGCAATAAAAGAGCAGGAAGTATAAGATAACTGGTTATAGTTAACACAAGAGGAAATGAGATAGGTGCATTGACATTTACCTCTTTGAAGTGTAATAGATAAATCAATGTCACTAGGTGGAGGATCTGCTGAAGAAGATGATACTGATGTTGGACTAGGATCAGAGGGACAAGCTCTTCTAGAGTTAACATTGGTGATGGGTGGTCTAGGCTGAGTCCGGTGATAGAGATGGAGCTGGATCAACATTTAAACTGATGATGTGATATATTAGAAATAACTCATAATAATCTTGTGAGGATTTATGCAACAATAATTCATGAAAGAGCGGGTTTGTTCATGAAAGGCGACATCAGTGGAAATCATGTATCTTTTTAAGTGGGGGAAAAGATCTATATCTTTTTTGCAAAATAGAGAATCCTAGAAAAAGATGCCATGATAATTTAGGGTTCAATTTAGAAACTTCTGACATGTTCTCTTCATATGATCTAGTTCATGGCTGTAATAACAAACTATCATCGAGCTTTGATTTTCAGAATTCAGAGTTCCACTTCTATTATTTTCTTAGATTGAGGTTTACTAATGTATGTATTTTTTGGGCTAGTGAGAGCACTAAGTTGTTGTACGGATGAAGCTTGATAACTTGAAATAGTATGCAACACTCTAGTATAGGCTTCCCTCAGAGTAGTAACTCCATGGATACATAGGATCTATGATTTGACACCTTCATACTGAGTTAAGGCCAACTAGAAAAAGTCATCATAGCCATTTGTTCTCTTTGAGCCAGTCAAAGAAGGGTAATTGTGCATTCAATTCTTCATAAACTTATTTAAAGCACATGCAATAAGTGTTAAGTGATTGATCGTGCTGTTCACCTCTATAGAACTTCTTGCATATGTTTTAAATTCGAAAAATATTTTCTTTTAGAAAAGAAAAATGCCAATTCCTCTATCGTTTCTTTAACATATTGACAATAAGTTATATGACTTGATTGATTAGGTTCAATATAATTCCATATTTGTATCAAGAGCTGGGCATCAATTCTTATCTACTCATAATAATTCAGATCAATATTAGTCGTGTATTATAAATGGAGCCGACCCTCTTAAGAAATATTCTCAAATTGAGTCTCATAGTTTTATTCAAATAAAAATAATTGACATCTTTTAACTTTTCATTAATAATTTTAACCACTATTGAAACGAAACCTGCCATATTTTTTTGTTCACCAGTCATGATTACCGCCAAATATTCAAAGAGATTAAATCAACTAATCCCAATGATGCTGTGCTGTTTGTCGAAATAGGAAATGGAACATAACTAATTCTGTATGCTATGATTCCTTCGTCTATTTCGAGTAAACCAATAAGTCGAACCGCTTTCGGATGGACTTCTCAATGCGACGACATAGATGAGACGAACGGTAACGAGCCATAGAAGACAAATGACTTGACAAAGAGTTCGACGATTGTGCAAGAAATAAACACGACAAACAATGTTGTTGGAGAGGACTACTAGCGATGGAAGACAGCACTTAAGCTGCGACTGATGTCGCAACATGATAAGCCGAACCATATTTGGGGAAGTAATGAACGTTGGAGTTGGTTGCAGGATGGTGCGGGCACGACAAATACCCATTATTCATCGAATCATTCATCTTTGACGTACAGACAAACAATTCAAATGACGCAAACAAAGCCACACTTTTGTTTGGGGAATGGAGCCAAATTGAGGAGCAATCTATCGGTGACAAGCCGTGCATGGCTCTGAGACCATGTGAAGGAAAACATCTCTCTCTCATTTTTCAAATTAGAGCATATTTTACATATTTATGTACACTCTAATCTCTATAGTTTAGGAATATCTCTATTAGATGAAAGATTGCGCGAATAGATCTCCTCTAATTAGGTTACATAATATATAAAATACATTTATTTGATTTCTTATAATCAAGCTTCCTAAGATACAACCATTAGATGTATTACTTTGCATAACATGTTTCAAAGCATGGATGTTGTTAGCAATGGATAAATGTGTCTCTTCTATCTTGTATCTTTCAAAGCATTTTTTTTACATGTTTAAGTTGCAAAAGCCAATTATAGGATAACTAAAGATAGAGAAATTCCCGTCATTCAACATAATTTAATCAAAACCTACATGTAATAATTCTTATAAATGAATTGTGCAAGGGATGAGTAGGATTTTTTTTCCCACTAAGGGTGAATGAAGGAAGAGAAAATTCTGCAAACTGTATGATAAGAGTGAGGAATGTAGTCCAACCCTGGGCTGTGCAAACGGTCTCGGATGAATTGAAAATTTTATCAGGCTGATTAAATCAAACCAAATAATAGATAAAACTAAAATGATCAAATAAGATATATAATCAAACCAAACCGAANATATATTATAATTTTATTTTATTTATTGTTTCAAATTTATATCTAAATCTTTATTTAAAATTGTTAAAATTGTTTTCTTGAGAATTTATTTAGATTTTTTTAAGCTTAAAATTCTTTTATTATTATTATTATTATTATTATTATTATTATCATTTTTAGTATTTTTATTTAATTATAAATCAGTTGAAGATTCAATTTTAATTATGTTTAATTTGAAATTTAACTAGGATTATATGTTTGTTTGATTTTCTTTATTAATTTCAATTTAAATTTAAGATTTCTTGATATTGATTCATATGTTTATTTCCAACTTGACATGAATTAAGAGCAAACATTAAGCCTGATTGAGAGGGTCCTTTAACGTCAGAAGACACTTAAAGCATAAAGTCAAGTCTCTAATCTTAAAAGGTTGCTTAGGGCATTTTAATCCTAAAGGAATTCAACTCGAGCTTCAATAATTTGACCTTAATCAACCCAACAAAAGGTTGAGGATTCAAAGTCAAATAAATGAAACTACAAGGAGTCAAGAAATTATTCAAATTCTAATTGGTGTGGATCCCAACACTAGTCCTCTAGGCAAAGCCACTAGGCAGGTCCTAGGTTTTAGAGAGAGAAAGAGCTAGATCTCATAAAAATGAAGTCAACAGAGGGGTGCACCTCAGCTTTGGAAGTTTCCTTAGGAGCTTTATGAGAAAGAACCCCTAACAATGTATCCAGGTCCTTCTAAGGAAGAAGAATCAACCTCTTTTTTCTGGGAGAGTGACACAGGATGGAGGACACAAAACTCCCTCAGTCCGCTGTTTGCGGATTCCGCGTTTGCTGAAGGCAACAGAGTGTCTCTTTTATTATTTTTTTTATTTTCTTTCCTTTATTTCTTTAGCAAGTTTCCTTTTTTTGTTTCTTCCTTTTTGGTTCTAACCTTTTTCTCTAGTTTCTAATTAGGTATTTGTTATGAGGGGACTTATATATGTTGTAATAGGTTGTTTGGGATTTCAGTTTTTACTGAGTTTATAAGTTTGAGAGATTTCTCTCTGAATTTTGCTTTTATGAGTGTTGTAATCTCATCTTTTTTGCAAGTAACGCGTCTGTAGCTTGCCTAGGAAAAGGTGGTAGAACCGTGGAATCCCTCACCGTACGCACTTTTCCGATTCGTCCTTCGTTTGCTGTTTTCAGCTGGGCCACCGCTGAACCTTGCTCTACCTTCTGTTTCTAGCTAGAAAGTGCTGCTTTCTTACTTCCAGGTTGCTGTCCAGCTGTCGATCATGTGAAGCTTCAGCCGCCATCGGCCCTCTCACTCCTGTTACCCCGTATCTACAACTTCCCTAATTCCTTTTGGTGCTCCATCACATCTTTTAGGAACCCTAGAACAATATAAAAAATGATTTAAGTATAACAAGTATAATTTCCTCCAAAAAAATGACCCAAGAACTTGAAAACAAAGGCTAAGACGTAATGCTAATGAAAGCATAGGCATCACTAGAGAGAGTGAAGGACAGACTATGAAATCTCGAAAGGCACATGACCGCATGATTCTCAAGGGCATTTGTATAAATAAATCATCTCAAAGGCACAACATATCCCACAAAAAAATTTGAAGGCACAGGGATGCAAGAAAGCTACTTGTTGAGCCTCATATATATAATTTATCCTTATTATTGGCCATTTGACAAAAGAGAGTCCCTTGACAATGAACTGTGAAAGTAAAGCTGCAAAAATTGTTAAAATATATTTCAATTTCTCAAACATCCATTGACTCCATTAAGTTTTAACTGAAATCCAATCTTGAAGAAGCG
>JXCR01069545.1:0-16272 GCA_002079205.1 Phalaenopsis hybrid cultivar
ATTTTTATTAAAAATAATTTTACTTACTATATTATATTTATAAGTTTAAAATTTTATCAAGTCTTACACTTTAAAAAGATCAAAAGTGGAGCCAATTTTTTATTAGGCACTAATCCTGAAGCTTCTCCTCCTTTATATTTCTTTCCTTTTTCTATTTTTTCCTTTTCTTTTTCTCTTTCTTTTTCTTTTTCTTATTCCTTTTCAGGCATGGATTATTATATCTGGATAGGCCTTTAATGATTTGTTGATCTCATTTTTGAGGTGTTCTTTTTCCTTCTCTAGATACCCTAGGATCTAGCCTTAGGATTTCCCTATTTTGACTCTCTTAGAGGACTAGACCGGGACCCACACCCCTTTGAAATTCAAGCCATTTCTTTGCTCTTTGCAGTCTCATATGGATGGTTTCGGATCCTCAATATTCAATTTAGTCGATCAAAAAGCCGACATATTAAAGCTTAAATTGAGCTCCTATAGAAATTTAAAAGAAGTAGGTGGATACCGTGGTGTGTGTGACGTTTGACTTGCTGCTACGAGCAATGTGTTTGACTGGCCGTCACTTATGTGAGGAACAGTCAATAATTTACTCGTTAAACGGCTCCAATCGTACCAAAATAATTTTATTTGTCGCACCACGTGCGAATCAAATTTAATTTGACACGATCGTCGATGACCTTGTCCGGATGATTCCGAATNTGACCTCGATCGGGCCAAAATAATTTTGTTTGTCGCACCACGTGCGAATCAAATTTAATTTGACACGATCGTCGATGACCTTGTCCGGATGATTCTGGATGACAAAACGGACTGCGCTATTGCGTCTCGGATGTTGATTTTAGCTAGGGAGGGCACCCAATTTTTTTTTGGGACGCCGCGCATGAGTGAATCACACATTTTTTTATATAAAAAAAATTAAAAAAATTCTCTTTTTAAAAAATAAAAGTTTTTTTTAATACCTAAATTTAATCCCTAAATTCTATTTTTTTCCTCATGTGTGTTTCTCTTTTTTTCTTGGGACCGAAACATGCCTTAACTCCCTTTGCTCCTCTCGGCAGAGTAGGAAGGCCCCATTTCCGGTTTCTTTTGTCACCTTATTCCTCTCCGGTGGCGGCTTACCTTCTTCTCCGGTTGTAACTGCCGGTCACCTTCTTGTAACGGTTTTTCCCGCATGATGAATTTGGTAACCCTCATTCTTGAGTTTGTGCGTGTCCCTTACCATGAGCTTCTCCTCCCCTTGCTCAGCTATAAATACCCCATGGGAGGAGAAGAGGGGATGCAATTTTTTTCTTCTTGGAAATTTTCAAAGAAATATAGTGCTGCAATTCTTTTCTGTTTGGAAGCATTCTTTCTTTCTTCTCTGCCTTCTCCCTTCTTGAGCTAGCAAGAAACTGAAGTTAGATTTTAATTATATTTGAGAGCTGGTTATTCTTGATCATGGCTTCGATAAAATGATATTGCAGTCACATTTTTTTATTGACACCATTCGATAATATACAGTACGCTTATATCTCGGTTTCGATCGAAGATTAAATTTTTGTTACTCTTATTTTCCCACCTGAATGCATGTTCTATTTAATTTAAATAGTAATTTGGAGATTTTTCTTTTAGTTTCAACATAGATTGGAGCTGATTTTCTGTTCTTCTTGTTGCTCCATTCGAATATGTATTGACTTGTGTTCGAACGTATGATTTGGGAGCTTGGTCTTGCTGCTCTTTTATTCTAATATACTTTGGAACATCTTGATGAGTTGGACAGCTGCTTTAGTGCCTTGGTTTTTTCTTTTGCTGCCTCTATTTGACAATATATAAAAGATTTATCTCCGATTTTGATTAATAACTTGGGGCTGAATTTTTGTTCTTACTGCCCTTATTCAAGCATGTACCAGAGATTTGTCTTTAATTATTTTGAATACATAGTTTAGAACTGATTTTCTATGCTTCTTACTGCTCCTATTCAAAACAAATGAGTAGGGATTTATGTTTGGCTTTAAGTACATATTTTGGGGCTGATCCTGGGCTTCTTACTTCCCCATTCAAAAATACACTTGGAGATTATATCTTTTATCTAATCATTTGTTTTGGGGCTGATTTATGTTATTCTTGCTGCCCCTATCCGAGCATATATTGGAGACATAGTATTCATTTTAACACCTATTTTGGATCTAGTTTTAAGTCTTTCTTGCTGCCGTTATTCGAACATACATATTGGAGATTATGTTTTGATTTTGAACACATATTTTGGGGCTGACTTCTGTCTTTCTTGCTGTATTTATGCAAATAAATATATTCGAGGCTTTTCTTTGGTTTTGAGAATTAATTTGGAGTTGTAGGTTTACTCTCTTTGTTGCATTATTCAAATATACAATGAGATTATTTGATTCTGGATAGCTGCTTTAATACCTCGAGTAATGGCTCGATTTTGCCCCTTCGTTTGGTGGCTCGGTTTGGTTTCCCAATAGTCTAGTCTTGGTGTTCCTTTGGTATCCAATTTAGTTTTTGATGGTTTAATTTTTAGACCCTGTTGGGTTCTTTTTCGTTCAGTGGTGGCTTCGGTTTTGTCCTTGCTGAGCTCGGTTTTATTCAATGGTGTTTATGCTCTAGCTCCTTGTTGGATTCAAGTCCTCTTACTTCCTAAAAATTAAATGATATAAAAATAGAAGTATATCACTCTTTGGGAAACTAAAAAAGCATGTAGTGATCATATATGGGCTTTAAAATTCAAGCTTAGAAGTGGAAGGTGGATGTTATAGAAATGCTTAAATAGATGCTCCTTTCGTTTCACTTGATACATAATATACAAAATTTGTTAAATGAGCATATGAAATATTGAGGTGGCCTATTAGTTCGAGACCAGGGGTAACAGAAAATGATGCAAGAGAACCATTTGACAGCTTAGTTTATAGCTAAAATAAAAAATCAATATTCAATTAGTGTGATGCCCTTTCACCCCTAGATCGTTAACAGCTCTAACCCTTTTCCAAAATTTTCGAGAATAGGTAATCACAAAAGCACAGATACTACAATCACAAAAGCACAGATACTACAATCATAAAAGCACATATACTACACTCACGAAAGAACAGATACGATACTACATTGTAGACACCATATCCTGCTAATATATGCATACATTGGATATCACCTACATGTACATTTTATACATTACATAGTACTTTTTGCACACTATATATAGATACACCACCTACCTTTATTTGATGGATCTAAGTATCATCATATCACCTTTTTATACATGCAGACACTATATCCACACACTACGCCCTGCACGACAGATACTACATTTCACATACACATGTACTGTACGTTGATAAGTTCAGATACTACATTTCATGTATAGGTACACCACACTTTGATGAGTTCATATACTACTCTATTCATATATTCATTAAATAATAAGGTTTAAGACTGTATGATTATAGGAGTGATTCGTTGGTGGCCTCTAGTTGATATTGATAGGTTGACTTCGATATATCAGTTGCCTGTGAGATCGAGATAGAGAGAAAAGAGGTCTAGTCTGAGCCTATCCCCAAATTGAAATCTAGTATCCCATTTTGAAACTTTCATATGCTCATCATTTAACCTTTTTTTATCTGTAAATATTTATCTAACCCATTTATATTATATAATTGCAATCTGTTTTGAAGCTTTAACAGAATTTGGTCAGGTACGCTTTTATTTATTTAATTTTTGTAATTTATTTTTTGCGTATTTCCTTTTATCCTATACTAAACTGTACTTTGTTACATGTCTCATGCATTCCTTTTTTTTTACAGTATCTCACAGCATAGTCTCTTTGTTTGTTCTTCGATTGTACTGTACATATTTATCAGTATTCACACTTTAGCTGCTACCTTTCTAGTATGTTTGTGCAATCCCCTAGGCTAGGTCGTTCGAGGCATGGTTTTTTTTGTTTCTCTTTATTCTCTCTCTCCTCTTCTCAGAACGAGACGACGACGTGGTCGGTTGACAATTCATCTCCGGATAACAGTTGAGACAACTACCAAAGACGGAAGGATGAGCTTATGCAGAATCTTGATAGATTTAAATAACATACCTATATGACACCGAGGTTGTTTGTTTGGTACGACGTAAATCCTCACATTATCTTTTAGGACTTTCTATGATTTTCATATCGTACGTTATAAGTCCTAAACTTTTTAGGCTTTCCGAGGTTTTTTTCTGGTACGACATAAATCCTCTCATTTTCTCAGGCTATTTGCATATGACATACAAATATAAGTTCTGAACATCTAAATACTTTGCAGGACTGAAACACCAAATAATTTCTCTTTCAAAGACGTAAAGCCAAACTATAGAATAGTTTGAGATGTTACTGAATCTTTTTCAGTAGCTTCGACATCTCCTATTTTCGTTCCTTTGGATTCTGAAAATAACTGTTCCTATTTGGACCTATCCCATTTGACTTTTCTTATAAACAATCTTGGAAACTTGAACGTTGAATCCTTGAAGACAAAACCTCTAATCATGATTGAGAGTTTTCTTTGGTGAATTTGGTTGTCTAAAATGTAATTAACTATAGGGGCTTGCTCCCATAAGGAATTTAAGAACCCAGATTAATCTAAACCCTATCTAATCTATGTATTAGATAGGGGATTTTGTCGGCAATAAATTTTGCAGACCAAAATAGAGTCATAAACTTTTAAGTTTAGATAGTTAAGCCTACTAATAAGTGATGCGTCTAACCTTCAAGATGATATATCATTTATGGTATCGTGTTCAACTATTTAAACTACTAGATGTATGAGGTCTACTCGGTCTCATCATTTTTCTAAAAATAAAAGATATAATTTTCACAAAATTAAAATTATATTATATATATATATATTAAATTCCAAATTTAAATTTTAAAATCTTATTTTTGAAAGAAAAAACAGCCGACAATTTCTGGCGACTCCGCTGGGGACGAGTTCCTCTCTCCATTTTGATCAAGAGGTTTTGCTTTCAAACATCGGTAGTGTGCCCATACCCCTAATGGGTAAAACTATCATTTTTCTGTTGACATGCTTCACTCATTTCTTCCTTGAGCAAGTACTGTCAACTTCCTTTGATTCTGGAGCCACTGTTTAATCATCCATAAACAGAAAGGTTCCGAAATCTTTAAATTCTAAATAGAATTGATTCCCAATAGGTGTGAGACGTTAGGAGACGATCCGTAGGTGTGAGTTTGATTCGAGAAGCTTTCTTTTTAAATCACAAGCACATGTCCTACATACCCTACTCTTTCCTTTATTTATGAAATTTTAATTTGATTATTTAAAATCTACAAATAAAGCTTAAAATGTATATATATAAAGAAACTTGTTCGGATAAGTCTCGAAAGAGACGCCCAGTTGAATGCTTTGATTTGATTCAAGACAGTCGTCCTAAATTGCTGCAACCATTGCTGCAAGCATCGTGAGTCTAATTTTTGAAAACTTGAAATCACAGAAAATGACTACACCAAAGTTGATCTTCTCCTTCGACACTGGGATGGACTTGGCTGTGAAGAAAAACGAACTGCCTGATAAAGCCATGATTCGCTTTGGACAAGGATTCGACAATACCAACATTAAGTTTGGAGACATTACTGTCATTGTACTGAGAAATAAAATCCCTAAAATGGTGGAGCCCATAATGGAATTTAACCTGAAGTCGACACATGAGTTCCCACCTTTAAAAAGAGTGTCAGCTGAGAAGAACGTTGCTACCGTTACAAAGATTGCTAAAATTGTCAAGAATACCATGGAAACAACTGTTACTACCCCCACCGCTCTAGTCATTGCACCTGTCACATTCCACTCTCGACTTAAAGGGAAGGAGATTCAGGTAGATGATGAGCCTGTCGCTGTGGAGGGTTCAACGTTCTTGACAGCACCTTCTGTGTTTGAAATAGGGTCTAGTTCGAGGTCTGCACCTTTGACCAGGACCCAAAGAAGGAACAAGAATCAGAAAATAGCCAAGATCAAGAAAGTGAAAGCTGTTGAGGTTGTTGCCTCTATTTCCTTGGATGAAGATGAAGAAGTTGGATTACCCGAGACCTCCCCTCTCTTAAGGGGGAGCGGGTTTCATCCACTATCTGCTGCTCTTCATGAAGAGGATGTCCAGAAGATCGCTGCTGCACCATCTCAATTTTACCACTGTTATAATCAAGTACAAACCAAAGGATTTGTACCATTAACGCGAGTTCGTATGGCTTTTGAGAAGCTGGTAAAGAAAGAAAGATGTCCTGTTGATGAAATCCTCAATAGGATGAGAAGCGCTGTGTCAACCAAGATGAGGAGACGGATACTGAAAAATGATAAGTTTGTTTTGCAACTTGCGAAGAGATTTGAGAGAAGACAAGAAGGTTTGCTTCTGCAAACCTCTCGAAAAGTTCGTTCAGATGATCGTCATTTAAGTTCCGCCTCTGCCACTCCACGACCACCCAGGATTCCTGTTAGACAACGTTTGGGAGCCCGTGTTCCTCCTATTTGTGTCGCCGTCACTCCTACCGACATTCTTCCCCTAAATTTTAGGGGACAAAAATCAATTAAATATCATCTTGGGCCAAAGATAAGTGTACCCAGGGTACAGGATAAGCCTTTAACATGGTTAGAAAGATCAAGGAACATTAAGAGATTACCTATTGAAGTGTCTAGTTCAGACGCTAGGGGGGCCCACCGATTCTCAGCATTTGGATGTCACCAATAAACCACTCGACCCCAAGATACTCGTATCTGAGAAGATGGTGTGGCGACCTAAGGTCATTGAACCAACACTTACGGAAGAGCCCATGATGGAAAATTCCACATGTGATGTGCTGCCCGCCGCAATCACCTCTTAAAACATTGCTTGCCAGCTGTCACAGACTGATCTCAAGGTGTCTAAGAAAGACTCAATTGAACTAAAGCTAGAAAAGCTTAGAAAAGACATTAAGCCATTTTCTAAAGAAAGAGAAGATGAATCGGATGATGAAGAGGATTTCACTGATTATATGGATGAATATTTCGCCAAGATAAATGTGGTGGAAACCCGAGCATCTTCATCCTTACGAGAAGCACCAGGAGAAGAGAATGCTGTGGAAATATTACAAAAGATTATTCAGTAAAAAGATGAGCATATGGAGTACATGAAAGCAAAAATGGAAGAAATGATGGCTGCTATTATGACTTTACAATGCCAACCACAATCTTCAAAGAGAGTGCCTGTTGAGGTAAACCAACCGGATGTGGTAAAAATTGACGATAATAAAAAAGAATCCACTTCTGTTAATAAAGAAGAACATGGTAAGAGAGATCATGTCCAGAATTTGATACCGGAGAAGGACATTAAAAGTATGATAGAACACTAGGTGAAAGAAACCTTGATACAATCCAAAGGCGGTGCATCAATTCTAAGGGGTAGACCATATCCTAAAGAATTTGATGCAGTGCAATATCCCAAGGGTTTTGCACTACCTCTATTTAAAACTTTTGATGGAACAGGAAACCCTCGACAACATGTGGCACATTTTTGCTCCAATTGTTGCAATGCAGGGGAAATGATGCTCTACTCTTCCGACAGTTTGTCAGTAGCCTATCAGGAGTGGCATTTGATTGGTATGTAGAATTACCAAATGGTTCCGTTAAGACATTTACAGAATTAGAAGATCCTTCATTAAACGATTTGCTGGGGCTTGACATCATATCACTGTCGGTGATTTGGTAATCGAGAAACAAAGAACAGATGAAACTCTAGTGAATTACATTCTACGTTGGAGGAATTTAAGCATGAAATATGAACCACAACTCCAAGAACAACATGCGATTGAAATCCTATTAAAGAGTATTCATGGATGAATTGCTTTCCTCCTTAAGGGATTCACGATTAAAACTTTTGAAAAGTTACTCAGTAAGGCCAGGAGTCTTCAAGAGGAAGCGAAACAACTTGGTTTCATTGAGAAATTTAAAAAATAGAGACCCGCAAAAGTCTTTGAGAAGAAATTTGGAACTGTCGCAACTATTGATAAGGGTAAGCAGCCATTGGAGATAAAGGTTGAACAATCACAACCGAGCCATCAGCCTTCTCAGAAATATCATACACAACCATCCTAATAGAGGACTTATCAGGCAAATAATAGATCAATTCCAACCTTGATAGAGCGTTTGAATAGAGTGTTTCCCTTTAAAGATGAAGCAGTTGGTAAAATGTTCTGCAATTTGATCAAGAAATCGGGATTCAGGTTGCCAGAACCAAAGAAGCCCGATGAGGTTGATAAGAAGGATGACCCATTATATTGCCCATATCATAGAATGATTGGACATACTCTGGAGATTTTCTTTTCTTTCAAAAATTGGTTGCAGTATAATCTCAGGGACGAGAACATAACAATCCTGAAAGAGTATATGAAAGAACCTGGACAAGGTTCAATCAATACAGTTTCGGTTGATCCCACTATTCTGATCGATCCTTATGCAGTTGAAGATGGGTGGAATATAGTTTGGACAAAGTCTTCAAAGAAAATACTGAATCAAATTTAGAATACTTCAGTACAAGTGCAAATCAAGATCGAGAACCTGTTAAGCCAGTATTGTCGATTACGGTAGAAGAAGATTCAAAGAAAACTAAAAAACCCATCAAAAAGCCAAAATGTTAAATGAAGTTCGATCATCCGAGATTAGTTACTACTAATTTGGGAGAGAAATCTCTCAAACCACTGACTTTGTATGATTTCTTCTTTTCTCCACAGGGCCACATAATACTATGGAGTTTGATTTTGGCTACATTCTGACTGTTTCTGTTGATGGTATAATTGGGGATGTCTCACCTAATCCTAATATTAATCTCAATCTTTCTGATGGTTCTCAAATTGTACAGAGTTCTAACACATGTGATGGTAAACTAGGAGGAAATATTAATGATGATAATTATAATTCAGAAGAAGATGCGCCGATTTTTGAATTTCATGGATCGTCGATTGCAATAGAGTTGGAGTCTTCAGATTCATAAGGAATCTTGGAAGAATCAGTTACTCCAGCTCATGTAGAGGCAATTCCAAAATCAAGTCATGATTCAGAAGAGGTGACAGAAATAAATTTGAGAAATGGAAAAGTATTACCTTCGAGAATGGGTCCAAAGGATGCAATAAAACAAACAATTATTCAGGATAATCTAGTCCCACCGATCGATGAAACACCTGTCCAAAATGGAAATAAGGAAACAAGCATTAAAGTGGACTATAATGTACCAGCCCATTTTAGGAAATTACCTGCTAAGTTGAGTATATACGATGCCTTAATCCTATCAAAGGAAATGAGAGAAGCGTTTATAAAAGCTTTGCTAGATCAAGAGATATGTTTAGCTTAACTTGCTAGTACTTCCTCAGATGAGGTTTGTTCATTAAGAGAACAAGCAAAAATAATGTTCACAAATGATGATTTGCTACTTAGGACTGCTGATCATAATCGGTCGTTGTATATTTCTGTCAACATCAGCAATTTCATGCTCTCCAGAGTTTTAGTGGATCCAAGGGCATCCATTAATATAATGAGTTTACGGACTTTGGCATATTTGGATATAGACGCAAGACAATTAACTACTGATAAGATGATGTTAAGAGGTTTTAACCAGAAAGGGGAAAGAGCTCTTGGATCAATTACATTACTGATGAGAATTGGAGAATTAGTAACAACTGTGAAATTCCATATCATTGATTATGAGACATCGTTCAATGCTCTATTGGGCCGACCCTGGATTCATGAGAACAGTTTAGTCCTTTCATCATTACACCAATGCATAAAGTATTGTTTAGAAGGACAAGAATATTGTATAAAAGGAGACCTACAACCATTTTCGGTTCATGAAATAAGCATTCATGAAGATGCCAATTATTATACTCCTCTGAAAAAGAATGTTACACTTCAAGATGATATTACAAGAAACGTAAAGGGTCTAGAAGATATACAAAGACAAGACCATCTAATACTGATTCAACAATCTTTTATTACCCCTTTACAATAAGAGGGTGAGAGTTCCTCTAGAACTCGTATCCGAGGTCGAGGCCAGGGACGAGGTCGCGGAAGGAATGATAAAATTGTTGAACAAAAGAGTCCAATCATCAACATTGGCTTGGAAGACAGTTCTGAAGATGAAAAAATAAGGAAAAGTTTAACGACGATTAACCAGAAGAAACCTCTTTTTGAAATTTATTTAGAAGACGAAGAGAAACGTGATTATGGTTCAATGTACAATCGGATTAATCGCTATGTACAAGCTATGGCCCTCACCTTGATTTCTACACATAAAATTGAGGGTCAGATGGTCAAAGAGGTACATAATGCAGGTATGAAAGCGATTAAGTTTCATCATAGTTCTTCATCCTCTAATTCTGGAATCAATGTAGAACTAGAAGATGAGCTTTCTTTCGAATTAATGGAATTACCTGTTGATTGGTATTTGCCTCGTTTCAAAATCTTGCTCAGCGCGGTCTGGTACCTAAGCAATGGTCAAAAAATCAATCACAATACTTTGAGAAATATTGGAATAATGATAATCAAGCCTTTGATTCCAAGAAAGCTCTTGAATTCGGCACAGTAGGGCCTGTTGATGATACAAAATTTTGCTTAGTTGTTACTAATGAACATGAAAAGATTGTTTGGAAGTTCTGAACAACTATGAAGAATCTAAAATTGACGATGTCCCACTTGAATTTGAAGAAGAGATTAAATCAACCATAAATGAGTTACAAGAAATTAACCTAGGTTCCGAAAAGGAACCGAGACCAATTTTTATTAGCTCTCTACTTGGTGAAGAAGAATCTATGAATATGATTAAGCCTTTGACAGAGTTCAAAGATTGTTTCGCTTGGAGTTATGAGGAAATGCCTGGTTTGGTGCCAGAAGTTGCAATACATAAACTGGGGCCTAGATCCTATAGCTATTCCAGTTAAGCAAGCTTTCAGAAGAATGCGTCTCGATATTGAACAACAAGTTATAAACAAAGTCAAGAAGTTAATAGACGCTAAATTCATACAAGAAGAACAATATCCTACTTGGTTGGCTAGTATAGTGCTAGTTAAGAAGAAAAATGGGCAAATTCACATCTGTGTGGACTTTAGAGATTTGAATAAAGCATGCCCAAAAGATGAGTTTCCTCTTCCAATTCCAGAATTGATGGTGGATATTGCATCATCTCATGAAATTTTCTCTTTCATGGATGGATCGTCGGGTTATAATCAAATAAAAATGGCTCCAGAAGATAAAAGATTTACAGCTTTCCGAATGCTAATTAAATTTTATTGTTATACTGTAATGCCTTTCAGATTGAAGAATGCTGGTGCAACATATCAACGAGCGATGACAAGGATCTTTAATGGCCTCATTCATAATCAGGTGGAATGTTATGTCGATGATTTGGTCATCAAAAGTAAACATAAAGAAAATCATTTGTACGATTTGAGAATTATCTCTGAACGGTTATGAAAATTTAACCTAAAAATGAATCCCCTAAAGTGCACATTCGGTGTGACTTCTGGGAAATTTTTAGGGTTTGTTGTTCATCACCGTGGGATTGAGATTGATCCGGGTAAGATTAAAACCATCTTAGAAGTGCCACCCCTAAAAATTTAAAATAATTACGATCTTTTCAAGGGAGGCTGGCGTATTTAAGACGCTTTATTTCTAATTTGTCAGGAAGGTGTCAAGCTTTTTTCGTGTTGACTAAAAAAGATGCAAAGTTTATTTGGGATGATAAATGTCAACATGCTTTCGACAGCGTTAAGCAATATCTAACGACACCTCCTGTCTTAGTAGCACCTATTTCGGGCAGACCTTTAATACTTTATACCACAGCTTTGGATGACTCCCTTGGAGCTCTTTTAGCCCAAGTCAACGATGAAGGAAAAGAGAATGCTCTTTATTACTTAAGTCATCGTCTAATTCCAGCGGAAGCGAAATATCCTCCAATCGAGAAACAGTATTTGGCTATAATCTTCGCAGTTCAGAAACTCCATCATTACATGCTTTCTCACAAAGTCAACCTTATCTCGAAGTTTAATCCCTTGCAATATTTAATGTCCCGACCAACGCTTTCCGGCAGGTTAACAAGATGGGCCATGATATTATTACAGTTTGATATAACTTTTGTTCCACTCCGAGATGTGAAAGGACAAATCCTAGTAGATTTCCTCGCGGCACACCCATTACTGGCTAGTTCCCCTCTTAATGATGATTTGCCAGATGAATAGATAATGGATGTGGAAAATTCCAAGACTCAACATTGGGAAATATATATTGATGGGGCTTCTTCAGCGCAAAAAGATAAAGAATTGCACGCAATAATACCTGGTAAAGAAGGGATGGATTGATCTTTATTACACCGGAAAAGGGGATGTTAAGGTATTCTTATCATTTGACAGAACCGTGCACGAATAACGAGGCAGAGTACGAAGCATTAATAATAGGGTTACAATTAGCAATATCAATGGGTATAACTGACATCAATATTTACGGAGATTCACAGTTAATCATTCAACAGGTTGCTGGGCAATACAAAATTTTAAAGCATAAATTGGAATAATATCATCGTTATACAATGAAGTTATTAGAACAGATTTCAGACGTGACAATACGCAGAATCCCAAGGGGAGAAAATAATCATGCCGATGCTTTAGCTAAACTCGCTAAGGAATTTGCATGTCCACAAGAAGATTCAATTAAGATCACTGTTCAAGGACTTCAGGTTTTGTCCCAGATCGATGTAGATACTTTGGACAAATTGGGTAAAGAAGAAACAATAATGACAACCACCGAAATTGTAGAAGACTGGCTTCAACCTTTCACAGAATATTTACAAATAAGAAAGCTGCCAGATGATAAGTCAGCAGCATATCAAATAAAAAAGAGAACCTTATCGTATGCTTTAATAGATAATGTTCTTTATCGAAGGTCTTTCGACCTAATTTGGTTAAGATGCTTGAATGCTACAAAAGCTCAAGAAATCGTTAAAGAGGTACACTCAGGACTTTGTGGCGCTCATCAGTCAGGCCCGAAGATGAAAATGAAAATTTAAAGACTAGGGTATTATTGGCCCGTGATAATGACCGACTGTATGAAAGTCACCAAATGTTGTCACCAATGCCAAGTACATGGAGTGGTCTTACACCACCCCCCAAATGTGTTACACCTGACAGTTGCATCATGGTCGTTTGAATGTTGGGGCACAGATGTGGTGGGTCCTATAGACCCTCTATCTTCAAAAGGACATCGGTTCATTCTAGCCGCTACTGATTACTTCTCAAAGTGGGCAAAGGTGATACCGTTGAGAGAAGTAAAAGCACAACATGTCTTACAGTTCTTCAAGAACCAAATTGTCTATCATTTTGAAATTCCCCGCAGAATTATTTCAGACAACGAGACTGCATTCAAAAGCACGAAAATCAATAATTTTGTCAGAAGATAAGAAATTGATTGGCGTTATTCTACAATTTATTATCCGAGAAGTAATGGATTGGCTGAGGCTTTTAATAAGACTCTTGTCCAAATTCTAAAGAAGACTTTGGACAGAAATAAAAGGAATTGGCACGAGCAGTTATTAGAAGCCTTATGGGCCTATAGAACCACGTTCATAACTCCAACCGAGTTTACACTTTACGCCCTTGTGTATGGGTCCGAGGCTGTGTTACCTTTAGAAGTTCAACTTCCTTCTCTCAGAGTTTCCATTGCCAAAAAAATCACTAATGAAGAAAATGCCAAATTACGACTGGAAGAATTAGAAAGTTTGGAAGGAAAACGATTGGTAGCACAACAAAATTTAGAATTGTACCAAGCCAAGATGATTCAAGAACATGACAAATTGGTCCGTCCCAAGACTTTTAAAGTTGGTGATTTGGTTCTTGTCCTTAAAAGGCTTATTCTTGCACATCGCAAGATAGGAGGTAAATTTGAACCAACATGGGAAGAACCATTCGTGGTTGCAAAGGTTTACTCTAGAGGAGCCTGCCAATTGATAAATTGTCAAGGAGAATGACCTATGCTTCCTATTAATGGATGATATCTGAAGAAATACTATGCATCATGATGCTTCGAAAGAACGAACTTTAGAAATAAAGTCTTGTTCTTAGAAGCACCGGGGTTTTAATTGTAACTGGGTCCGAACATAAATTTGTAATAAAAAATATTTGAATAAAAAAAAAACTAATTTTGCAATATATTCTATATATATAACTTGATATATGTTTTATTTTTTTATTGTTTTGTTTCTCTCATTTCTCCTTTCATGTTAGTTTGATCTTTAAAATAATAATAATAAACCTAATAAGTGTATACATGTTTGTATATATATACACAAATATAAATTAAGATATATACATAAGAAATATATTTTGTAACATACATGTATATAAATATATATGTTTATATAAATAATTAAAATATAATAAATTTTCATATTGTTCTTGCTTAAAAGCCCAGTTTGACATACTGATTGTTTTCCTGTTTAATGCAGGAGAATGTTAGGAGGAAGACTGATCTTCACATTCAAGAATGGCTTTGGTTTTGCTCTTGATAAGACAAAAGTTGAAGAAGGAGCGGTGGTTGAATTTGATTTCAACTTCAATCAAATTGAGCTAGATTAAGAAAGCTCAGCTTTAACCGTGGTAAACAAAGATGAGTTTTGAAAGCAGAAGCATATACTGAAATTCAGAAATAAGAAACAATTTGTTGCTGAGAAGAAAAGGAAATTAGAAAAAAATTGACAAGGTGAAATCAAGCAATGCTGCAATTAATCGGATGAAGTCAATGGTAATGACCTCTAAGGGCGAGCTTGTTGGTGCTACTCCTACAATTGATCAGTCTGAAGTTAAGGCAACACTTACTCATACGTAGAAGAGGAATCAAAACCACCGTATTCACAAGTTGCTGGAACAATTAAAAGAAAAAGGGGAGGATAAAGATACTATCGCTCAGATGGCAATCAAATTAAAAGGGAAAACCCCAGATCAGCCGGTTGAAGTGCCACCTCAACCAATGAAAACTGGAGGAGAGGTGAGTTTCAAGGAAAGTGAGATTAAAGAAGGAAACATGGAAGTTGAACCTTATGTTCCCCAGTTCGTGAGCAGGTCACGTCATCTGCAGATCATTCCAGAGCATGAATTGGAGAAATATGAAAAGGTGAGAAAATAAAATTTCGAGCATTTTCAAAGGTTTCAGGGCAAGTATGTTAATATACTGGAAGGGTTGGAACTGTACACTAATGTGTTCACCAGCAGTGAAAAAGACAACATAGTAGAACGTGTTCTTTTGAAGCAAGAAATGGGACATGCTGGTCGGCTAAGAAGAAGGACATATTCTGAGCCGAGAAAATGGAAACGAGGTAAAGGAAGGGTTACAATTCAATACAGGTGCTGCTACATATTTGTCCAAGATAAAGAAGGAAATCCTCCTGAGATAATTTGTCACGATGAGGTTGACCCATTACCATCATTTATCAAGAGGATATTTAAATGATTGGTGCCTTGGCATATACTTCCAGCAGATTGTATCCCAAACAGCTATATAGTTAATATCTACGAAGCTGGTGACTGTATCCCTCCGCACATCGATCACCATGATTTTACAAGGCCATTTTGCATGGTATCATTCATAAGTAAATGTAATATCATGTTTGGAACAGAAATTCAGATCGTTTGGACGGAGAATTTTAGGGTTCCGTAGAGATTCCTTCGCCTGTGGGCTCTGTGTTGATATTGAAGGGAAACAACGCTGATGTGGCCAAACACTGCATCCCTAGAGTGCCATATCTGAGAGTTTCAATAACCCTCAGATGGATGAATGAGGATAAAGCACCATTCCGGTTTAGACCTGATCTTGAGATTGAGAACTTGCGGCCTTTGGAGTTGTAAGTTGTTTAAAGACAGCACACCTCAGTATATATCTAGAGAAATCATTTCTATTTTTCTGATGATATGTTAGAAGGTGAGGCTAGTCTTTATACAACCTACTATTTCAACACAACTGTCGATAACAAAATACAGCTAGATGATACACAAGATTGGACTCAATCATACGTTTTCAGTATTGGTGAATGAGGAAATATTTTGATTTATGAACTACACAGTAATGATTCCAGAAGATGTTTGATTACATGAAATCAAACAACATTGTATTTGATACCAGATGATATTCATGATACGATAATTTGAAGACAATATATTGGAACTTCTTTTCACAGCTATGAATGCAGATTTGGGCAATTGATTGAGAAAATAAACAAATTTGATTTGCCCTAATTCTGGAAAAGGCT
>JXCR01069546.1:0-10872 GCA_002079205.1 Phalaenopsis hybrid cultivar
AATGAAAAAGATTTATATTTGGTCCACATCATATTAGTACAAATAATGAAAAAGATAAATAAGTCTATTAGTCCATACATGTCGAGTGTTCTAGTCCATTAACATGATTAAAATAAACAGGAATTAGAAGATCAGCAAAATAACAAATAGAACTTGAACCAACCTTCAGTATAATTAAAAGTTCCTTATAAAAGACTATGATAAGTTGAAATTTATAATGATCAAAAACATTTTTATAAAATTCTATATTTCATTTTGATCAAGTTGAAATTTAAAGTAATATATAAATAAATGAGTTTATTAGAAATTAATAATTAATCTTTACTCTAAAGTTTCAATTAAATTACTATCCATAAATTTAAAAGTTAATCGCAGGTTTCCTATGAGCCTGTGGCATGCTGGGGTGGAGGCCAATTGGATGGCTAAAATGGATTGATGGATAATTAATTATAATAAAAATAATAATAATAATAATATTATTATTATTATTATATTATTATTATTATTATTACTACTACTACTATTATTATCATTATTATTATTATATAACCCTAAGCTAACTCATCATTCTGCTTTATCTGTAAATCAAAAGCACCTGATTTAGCTTTCATAATAATACAAAAGATATTGACAAATCAGTCATTCATGAAAAAAATGCACTATATCCTGCTCTTATAAATAAACTCAAAATCATAGTAAGAGTCAGAATAGCTTTCTTTATTTCCCTTTAGTCGAAACCTTACATTTCTCCCAAGGCGACATGGCAGTGTCATCTTCATCTTCTATATCATTCTGCAAGTGCGGAATAGTTCTCATTAACTTGGGTGATGCTCTATCTTTTCTTTTTTTGAGATTAGTCGGAAACCCCTTCTTTCTTCCTCTTTGATTCTTTTCATTTTCGTCTTTAAGTTTATTTGCAATTTTCAAATTTGATGTCGTTATTGGATGTTGTGATAATTTGGATTCTTTTGGAATAAAATATTTAACATCTTCATAATGGACTATTCCATACTCAAAAGGACATGGCTAACCCAAGAGAACTCTAAAAAAAGTGTTAGCAACGATCACATGAAACTCTGATTCGTGTAGAGCTATCCAAATATAAGCGGAAGGAAAAACATCGCAAGGTAATCTGGCCCTTTTCATTGAAAATATGCACCATCAACTTATCTCGCCCAAGGTGTTGGATACCAAAAGACAAAAAACTCAAGGCTCATAAGCTCATAATATTTCCAAAGGAGCCTAGATTAATCAAAGTTTGATTTATCATGACGCCTTCTCTTTCTGTTGCAACATATAAAGAGCAGTTAAGCTATGATGTTCCAAGCATGAGATCATCCAAAAAAATTGTGATACCAAAACACCATGAGCATGCAGAACTTCAATCATACATCGCTCAAAAAAATAGGCTTTATATTTCTATGGATTCTTAAGAGCCTAAATTAAATTATCTTAGAGATCTTAGAAATCAGGAAAGCCTCATACACATTAAGTTGTGCAAAGACCTTTCTCAGATAAGATAAAATTTTATAGTCTATTCAACAGAGGGGAAAAAAGGGTAGTCTTTGGATAGGCCTGAAACAAAGAGAAATTTGAAAAGTAGAGAAGAAAAATAGAAGAAGAAAATGAAAAAGGGAAAAAGAAAAAAAAAAGAAAAAGGAAAAAAAATTAAATTTAAGAAATACATTTTTTTTTTCACATTTTTATTGTAAACAATTTTGATTTTGACTGATAAACTTGGAGGCTGAATGATGAGCAATTCTTTTAGGATGATAATGTTATTTGAGACTAATTGATTTATTTTTTAATTATTAATTTAAGAATCTGTATGTATTGAAAATTTGATGTTTTTATTAAGTTGCTTACAAAGGAATAAGATTTTGAAACTAGAGAAATAAAAAAATTAGTAACGAGGAAAATCCTACAAATTTAGTATAATGCCCAATTTGTAATATAGGAAGAAAACAAATTGAAGGTTTAATGTTTATAAAGTTTCTTCATATTGAATAGCATATTTGCACTTAATGTTACCATTAAATTTATTTTATCTTTTATATTAACGCATATTTTAAGAAATTATATGATGTTTATACTACTCAAATCTTAATTTTTTTTCAAAATACAATGGATAATAGAATAACCAGATGTAAAATTTTACATGTCAATTTATCTTGATGCATATTAATACAAGTTGATTGATAATGAGCGCACAAAAATATTAAACATTTTAACAAGATTTATAATAATGCGAAAACAATCTATGAAAGGTTGTCATTTGAAATAGGTTGGCAAATGTACAAGATTGATGATGTTTATGATTAATAATGCCCATTGTAGTATTTAGGAGGAACTTTCTTAGAGAAAAAAACTCTCTAAATTTCACATTAAGCAAATAACAAATATATATACTACTCAAACTTCACAATTTGAGAGAAAATCAAATCATCATGATGAAAATGAAACTTGCCTTCCTTTTGATGTTGTGTTTTTGAAGAGTTTTTGAAGAGCTTCAAGTTATTCATTGCTGAAATGACTATGTACATGAAACTTGCCTTCCTTTGATGTTGTGTTTGCTTGATTTTCCCCCATAACCTTTGATTTTATCAAGCTTTTAATCTGCAAGCTTCCCATAAATTTTCCAACACTTCTCCTTCAGAAGAACAAGCTTCTTGCAATGCTCACACCACAGTCTGTTCACATTTGATTTGTGAGTATATAAGGCCGAGTAGTCAACATTTGATGCAATAGGATTATCTGTCATCGTGAGTTCCTACTTGCTCCCTTCCCTTCGTACTTCATCAAAGGTTTCACAAATTGAGGGATGAGATTTTGTTCCCATGATTTTGTCGATGACTTCATCTAGTTCCTTGCTAAGTCCTAGAAGGAACTTGATGGTTCATTTCTAGTTGACAATTATCTTGTAAAGAGCAAAGTCTTGTAAGGATCTTCATGAGTATGTTTCATAAATATTTAGTTGGAGTCAATATTTGGAGAGAGTGTTGAAGTATTGAGTAACAATCAACTCGTTTTGTTGTAGGTCATGTAGTCAACACCTGAATAGGTTTTCTTTGCGGAATCCCAAATTTCTTTGATCGTTTTGTACCGGAGGAAGTTTTATCCAATTTTCGTGATCATGGGGTCGACAACCCATGACATGACCATGTCACCTTCAATCTTTCATGCCCAACATAGCATCCGTAATTTCTAGTGCAGGATTTTCCTTGGTGAGATGATCATCTTTTCCTTTACCACAGATATACACAAACACAAATTGAGACCGCTGGAGGAAAATGTTGTAATATAGCATGTGAATAGTGATTCATGAAGAGATTTTAAATATTGTAGAACGAAGCATCCTAGGTTCAAGTTCATAAGAGAAAGAAGCAACTTTCACGCCATATTTGTTTGTCATGATGAGGCGAAAAGAAATTGTTCGTCGAGGGGCAAAGGATTTCCACCTAAGAGAGAAATTGGATGTCACCAATAAAGAACTTCTACTCAAGTAAAACATTGTCAGCCATTGACACGGGATTTCTACGAGAGAGATAAAGGATTTCAACCAGAGACACTATCTGTCAACAACGCAGAATTTTCGTTTGATAACTTGATACAGCAGCTACACAGATGTGATGTTGGCTTGGGTATGAGATTTCTACTCGCCTGAAGGGACGGAATTGCACCTGCAAGAAAGGACTTGCGCCTGCAATGAAGGTCTCTAGGATTTCCACTCCGCCAAAGAAGGCAGGTGATGCCACAGTCAAGGAGAAGGGTTGTCAGGCAATGGAGGCTGCTGGGTAATGTAACAACAATGAGAGGGCTGGTGGAGTAAAGCACGAGGAAAAGAGAGGCAGCAACAACAGTAGAGGCCGCAGGCTGGCCGGTGGAATTCCAACACCTACAGGAAAGATTCTAGTTTTTGGAGAGACTTTGATAGCTAATAGAAGAGCTAGTGTTTGTTTTCTTGCTCTGATACTATGAAAAATTTAGGGGAAACTTTCTTGAGAGGAAAAAATTCCCTAATTTTGTCATTAAGCAAATAATAAATATATATACAACTCAAACTAACCTTCATATAATTGAAGGAAAATTTAAATCATCACGATGAAAAGGAAAGAAACAAAAACATAAATATGGATAATTAAAGGAGAATAATTTCTCCCTCTCAAATGTAACAACGAACCCGTAGTTTCCTAAACCTTGTAAGACAAGAGAAAACAACAAACGGGGTCATAGCTAGATGACCTAATTTTATCATATAACCAAAGATTTAAATCTATAGTTTTAGATATATAACGATAGAAAGATACATGATATAAATTAAACACTATGACTAATACATATAATTTCCCTTCGAAAATTCTTAAAAGTTGTATAATACATTTTGACGATTAAAATCATACAGACTTAAACATTAATCATTATGATTAATCCATAAGAATGGTTATGGAAGTATAGTTATGTTACTTGATAACATAAACAAACTATTTTTCTCACTCAAGCATAATTACTAAAGTTATTAAAAATGTTGGTGAGAAATTTGTCTAACAAAATTATCTGCATATGTTGCACGTCAAGCTTGATTGTGAAAATGATCAATATGATGAATGACACCCCTAAGAAAAGGGAGATTACTGTTACACAAGTAAACTTCATAGTTAGCCACTCGAAAGTTAATCAATCAATTACAATAAGATACTCAATCCTTATTAAAAGGAATAATGTATCATTGAGCTTTGTTTAAAATTACGCAAGATTAGGCACGCCTTAAAGCTCGCCTAAACGCTTTTTCAAAAAAATCACAATGAGTCTTACTCACCCAAGCTGATACAAGCCTCGCCTCAAAGAACGCCTGAAATTTTTTAAGCTATCCGCAATTTTTTTAACAAAAGTAAAAATAATATCAATATACCTTACGTATTAATCTTCACACCACACATATTACATAACAAGAAATGAATAAGATATCCATAAAAAATCATGTAGTTGAAGTTCTACTTATCAACATATTTATTATTTTTATTAATATTTGTATTGATGATTATTAATTAAAACGATAAGATAATTAGAATTAAAGATAATGAGAATGAGAAATTAGGTAATGAGAATAATATAGACTTTTAAATTAAAAAACTTAAATGTTGATGACTTGTTATATTCATGTTTAAGTGGAGCCACTATGAGTGAGAGAGAGATTTATGTTAAACTAATTTTGATTATTAAGACGTGAGATAAATAATTCAATATGCTGATAAATTTAATGAAAATTAAAGAAAGTAAAAATATGACTAAAAATGAAACTTAAGTAAATAATTCAATATGCCAATAATTTTAATGAAAAATAAATGGGTGATGAGAATAATATATACTTTTAAATTAAAAAACAAACATGTTGATGAATTGCTATATAAATGCTTAAGTGGGGCCACTATGAGAGAGAAAAAAATTTCTATTGAACTAATTTTGATTATTATGTTTTGATATTTTAGTAATTTATTTTGTTATCTTAACTTATTTTGATTGTTTAATATTTTTATTACCCAATTTATTTCATAATTTCATGTTGGGATATTAACGTGTTACTTCTAATTATAAACCATCTTAGCTTATTCCTTCTTTTCCAATTTTAATGTTGTTATATTGCATTTTAATATATTAATAAGTTTATGTTAACAAGTAAGAATATTAATATGTTATTCCTTACTTCACACTTTATAGTTTATATAATATTTATTAATTTACGTAATTTTTTAATTTCAGACATACCCCCCAAAACACCCGGAAGCTTACGTCTCACCTCATGAAAGAAAAGTGCCTCAGTACCCAATTACAAAATTTTAAACATTGTCATTGAGCCTATAGCTTGTTAGCTCCCCACAACATGAAATTAGACTTATATGCATAAGTTAGTAGATATTTCTTCATAATAAGCATATCATAATAAACTTATGCAAAAGTTAGTAGATATTTCTTCATAATTAGCACATCCAGTTTTCTTCCGAGGCAGGTTGAGAATTTGTTTATTTGTTGCTTCAACTTGGCAATGTCTTTAGATTATGCACTGAGGTAAATTTTAAGGCAAATATCCTGATATTGGCAGAATATTTTGAGAGGCTTGTCAAAAAATTATCAATCATTACAAGTGATTATTACAATAGGTATTCCATGTTGGTAAATTATTTCAATCCAAATGAAATTCAGAACTTTGTCATCATCTTAGGGAGCATTTTTGCTTCAATCTATTTCATAAAGTAGTTGATCATAGCAATTATAATTTTTTTACCCCAAAGGGGTGGGTCAAATAAGTACATGATGCCCCAAACGATGAATGTCGTGGAATTCAAATCGGTTGCAGTTTGTGAGATGACTAGAGTTAAAATTGAGCTAATTTTTTATACTACAACATCGTTTAAATAATTTCTCTACATCTATGTAAATAGTCAGCCAGAAATAGCCCCTTGCAAGGTGGCCTTGTCCCGTGAAAATCAAAAATTTGGAGGGGCTGCCGGTTTTGGCCCTCATTGCCAACGATCTTCGGAACCGGGCATCATTACAGGATGCTTTTGGAGATGAAATGATATCCGAAATTCTGGAAATACCAATCTTCCGGGAACTTCAAAATGATTGCTTGGAACTTACAAAGATGCACTAGGGGAAAACAATTACTGCAATTGCCTATGAAGACAATTTCAAAAACTCCAACACAAATCTCACTTGGATCAAGAAGTTGAAATTACACCCAATAGGGGGTATGTTTTGGCCAAGGAGGGAGAATAACGGAAAGGAAATAAATGATCATTATCTCAACCATTTCCCTGATTATGGGGGCAAAATTATAATACAGTAAGAGACTGCAGTAGAAAAATTATGAAGCTTGTACAATCATCTATTAACCGGATGTCCTCAGATAGAATTCACAAATAAGTGAAAAAAAGATCCAGAATGAATTAAAGAAAGTTATTACACACAACTAGACAGGAAGGCGAGATTCCTCAAAAGTAACGAAAGAAGCCTGTAAACACAGATTACAGTTGAATATCATCTTGTTCATAGTCACCATTCAAGAGAATATTATGAAAACTAGTGCAACCAATGATTAAAAACAGTAAAATAAAAAATAAACTTTCCAATAATCTCTGGTAACCGTATAAGCATAAGAAAATACCAGCAAAACAAAGAGCTAAAGTTTATAGTGCTAATAACAAACCTGCCCTTGCTATCAGTGTCAATTATTATTCGATTTTTGGAAAGCTGCTCTTGTATCAAAATCACCTAAAATTTTAAATCGATCAAACCGATGTTTAGATTTACAACAAATGTCAAAGCAAGGAACATATAAGGTGAAGTTGAACAATAAAGATAGTTTCAAGAATATTGGAAGATTATTTCACTTCTATCTACCACCGCATATGGTCAACGGGAAAGCTACTGTCATATCAACATAAGGTTTTTTCCACTAACTAAAGAATTAAAGAAATTATGAAAATGAAAACATAAACCAAATGCAAGACTTGATATTCCAAAATAGATTTACAATGAAACCGTATGTCATTCAAAAACCTGAATGGTTGAACCAAAAAATAATTTTGTTAATAAGAAACTAATCATAGAAAATAAATAATTGAAAGGCAATTTCTTAAATAAATTATGTGTTGTTTTTCCTCAAAAGTAAAAACGACAAATAACTTAATGTAAAAAGCATTTAAAACAAATAAGAGCCACAAAGAAAATTAAAATCAATAAATGTAACGCAAAAATTTTCTGCCATACATCTTTTGTGTTCTAATTTTAATATGTCATGTAGATGGTAAGATGATGCGTGAATTACCAAATATCAAAGAAAAGTAGCCTTCCTACAGAAAAAAGAAAAATTAACTCAATTTTTTTTTTTATTTTAGACTGGCATACAAACCTAAATATGTTAGGCCTTAAACACAAGACCTTATGGTTAGAGACAAAACACCCAACTACTAGGTCAACTGGGCTGCACGTTTAAATTTAATAATAGAGTTCTTTTGAAAGATGCACACTTAAATTTAATAATAGAGTTCTTTTGAAAGATACAGAAGATGGCAAACAAAAGTCCTACAGTTATTTTTAAAATAATGAAAGAAAATATTTAAACATTTCATTTCAAAAGATGCAGAAAGCACAATAAAAAAAAAGGAAAGAAGATTGATTTCCCCAGATTCAGAAGTGCACAGCTTGCCTTATAGTAAGTCATAACAATGAAGGTTCTAGTAGCAACATATGGGGCTAAGAAAAGCGGACACAGAAGACCTTTCAAAAATTCTACTTCACCGCAGTTAGATTCCCTTGACTTATCATAATATGATAAATAAATGCTAATCAAATTACCAATGTACGATTACCTTCTCATTTCCTTTAATAATGAAGTAACCACCGGGATCAAGAGGACATTCACCTTGAACATTAATCATACAATGAGTAGAACAGAGGAGCAGAACTAAAAGTAAACAAAATCATAAATAATAGAGAAAACCAAACCAAGTTTGGCTAGTTCAGCTTCATCCTTTCCACTTAACACGCAACTGCTGCTGCGGAGCATAATTGGCATTCGCCCAATAATAAGGTCTTTCTGAACATAACACGTAGAAGACTCTGGCATCAATAACAAGTTTTCAAAAGGATTCTGAATCAAAAAAAAAAAAAAAAGGTTACCTTGTACTCCTTATTCGTTTGATTTGGTCTGGTGTATTCGATATCAACCTTTATTGGCGCAGCATATCTGAATATAGGGATAAAGTAATTTAATCAATCAAAACTGCAAAAGCAGAACAGGCATACTATTAACCCAGACAGCTAAAAACATCAAAAGCGAAATCCTACATTTCTTAAGACAAGAATTGAAAAGTAAACTATGAGACCACCTCGACCGCAGATTAAAGCAGGAAAACTCTAGAAGCAAAGAGCTGAAATGAAATAAACAAAGCATGAATGTCAGATGTAAAGCCCTAATAAGCTCATATCAAAGTGAATATGGTCTTAGTTGGATTTTAATTTTTTATCTTCAATAAGGATATTGGACAATCTGAATCTGCAATTCTATCCTTGAAACTTGCATTTTGTATTCTATTTAAAAATATCATAAAAGAGTATAAAATCATGCTCAAAACTAAAAGGGGAATTCAAAGACCTGTTGAAGGAACTAGCATAAATCCAATCAGAGAAACTGTCCGTAGAAAAGACCTTATTCATATGGACTAACAAGACTTAATGGCCGCAATACAGTTGACTGAAATGGACAAGAGATTGAAAAAAATATTAGGGAATAGATTGGAAATATTGATCTAGGTGTCCCAGACCATATACTGAAAATGACATTGTAAATGAACCCACGAGTACAGTTAAAAAAATCGGCGGCCAAGAGGTGAACTCTGGAGAAAAATGATAGTTTCTAGACAAAACCTATTATCCTGAGTTTGAAGAAGACAAGCCAACCCCTGAGCCCAAGTGATTTGAGGGACAGGTTGAAAAAACACCCCAATTAACCAAATCCTTCACTAAGGAAATCGTTAATACCTGAAAGTTCAAGTTCTTTCATCTTGAATTTCATAGATGTCGAATAACCTGATTGACCATGTTGCATACTTTGAGGTGAAGAAGTCACTTCTCGACATCAATAATGCATTGTTGTGTTGAATGCTATTCACAAATCTTAGTGATCAGCTCTCATGTGGCTTTCTTGCTTACCACTAGGAACCATCACTTCCTTCGCAAAGTTTAGGAGGATGTTCATCATTCAATTTGAAAGTGCCCGATGGTCATAGAAGAGCTCAAAGGCATTGCTGAGAATGCATCAAGAGTACGACAAGCCCCTCTAGACTTCAATAACAAGATTTCAAAGATAAATGCTAGAGGCTAAAGATCAAAAGCCGTTTGTTTCCTAAGCTCCGCGAGGGACCATTCAGATGCTCTCAATCCGCAACAAACAAGTACATTAGTGAGTTGCTTAAACTTGCGAACGACCATGTAAATGCTGAGGAATAAAATAATATAGACGGGGCATAAGCCAAAAATCATAAAGTGTGAGACCGGGCAAAACGTTTGAGACAACGCCATCAAGAATCAACTCATGCCAAGATGTCGCAATTAGGCAGGCTTGTCAATAGCAGATCCAGTCGCCCTACCAAATCATATTTATTAATCAACACCAGAGGCAAACACCGACTAACAAAAGAGACAATTGTCGGCAACAAATTGGACACCACAATAAAATATCCCACAATCACACCTCTGCAATTATCAATGGTCGAATTGATCAAAAATATCCAAAATAAAGAGTATTTTTGGCGATCAAACCACATGAAGATGGGACCTCAAAGGGACATGACCAAATNTTCGAATTGATCAAAGATATCCAAAATAAAGAGTATTTTTGGCGATCAAACCACATGAAGATGGGACCTCAAAGGGACATGACCAAATACTGTGTGTTCCATAAAACCATGGGCATGAAAGAAAACTAACATCACCACAACAATTTAGTAAAAACTTATTTACGCAATAAAGCTAAAGGAATTCATACTGACGGATCCCAATAGAAGATTGAAAAAATTTGGATGCAGAAGAAAGAAAAAGCATGTCGCAACTCACTTCATCCATATCGCAGGAGTTATACCCACCCACTCATGCAAACCTGTAGAAGCTACTCATCGATCTTAGCCTCAAGCAACTAAGATCAAGGTGAAATTAATGGCAATGACGCGAGCACCCACAACTAAAGTCACACCATTTACATTCTTTGAAGATAAGAGGCTAATTGACAAAACCCCTAAAATAATGCAATCACAGTAACAAGCCTGTATAATCCAAAAAATATTTTTATTTCATCGTAGCTCAAACATTACCCTA